>JAHWFP010127068.1:30586-53117 GCA_023313725.1 Lithobius niger
TAATATCATAATAATAATTACTTTAACCACAATAGTGGTTAGGAAAATGGAAGTGCAAATACAACCAATGACAGCAGTCCTATTCTAAACTTCTAAACATGAAGGGAACTAAATGCTGTCATCGCAACACCAATAGCTAATAAGTTCTACGCAAAAATTTGGCTAAAGACAGTAATTTTTACCCACGTTTAAAGTCAGTGACGGTGTTAGACCCAACAACCCTCTCCGTGAGGGAATTGCAATCCGGCACAACCCGAAGAGAAAAAAAAAATATGGCAGTCCAGGTTGGATCCCAAACCTGGACGCTTAGGTGAGTGTCCCCTAGTCGACGCCACATTATTAAGCTCAAACAATGGCAGATCCAGGGTGACGAAACTCTTCAAAATTGTGAAGGTCAGGACCAAATCAGCAATTAATCTTCGAAGTTCCAATGGCTCCAGGTCGAGTTTCCTTAATCGTTCATTCGAAGGGAGCTTCCGTATAGTGGAAATACTTCTCGTAGCCTTCGCTGGTCAGACTCCAGCCTATCAATATCCATCAGCAAGGACGGGGACCACACCGGGCTGGCATACTCCAACAAATTCCTATATTAAAAAAAAACCATCAAAATATGTACTTGTTGGGCAGAAACCTTGGTAACCATAGCTGTTTGATGCTAAGACAGTGAAAATTAGCACGGTTTGAATAGCGAGCCAACTAATCATGTGCTGACCGACGACCTTGGCGCAGTCTTTTGGAGTCGTCGAACTTCTAACTTTTTAAACCATGCTTCGTAGAACCTCAGTATAAGGTTGAAACTTGTAGACTAATGAAACTTCATAGAAACCTTCATAGAAAACTACACAGAAAACTTCGTGGAAGAACTTCATACAAAAGTTCTAAATTTTTTACCGTGCTTCATAGAACGTAAGAGTAAGAGTTGAAACTTGTAGACTAATGAAACTTCATAAAAAACTTCACAGAAAACTTCATGAAACTTCATTGAAACTCAGTATCAATATGAAACTTGTAGACAATGCAAAAAAATAAAGGAAATTAGGATAATTGGTTTAGGAATTATGGAAATTACAAGCATCATGCTGCCGTGCAGCCTGAGTGGCTTCCCTGCCAAACAGCATGAGTAAAATGAAAGTAATCTTCGATAATAAGTAAAGTTTGAGAGGCACAACGGAAAGAGCAAACTAACTCGTGGAACTCAAAGAAAAGCTCATGACTCCACACATTACAATTATACCCCATCAAATATTAAAAAAAAGGTCATGTGTACCCTGATGTCAACAATTAATGTTAGTAAGTGTTTGAAATTTCGATAATTCCTAAACAAATGTTTACAAGTTTCACACTTATACTGAGGTTCAGGGAAATATGGCTAAAAGCATGGCGACAGACTATATAAATTATATAATGAAAGTGGTGAAGCCAGCCAGAATTTCTATTGTAGAACAATCCGTACCTGTATTGAACATTAATAAATTTTACACTTACGTACTGTTATAATCACTGGAACTCGCACTGCTGAACGTATTTATTCACAACTGATTTGACGTTCGAAGTAATTATTTGTACCACTACGTTGTCCGTAGCGATATGAGAAGCAGCATTTTAGCGTCGTGGAAAAAGCTCCATCCATTACCGGAAGTAAGGGCGCGTTTACGCAGCGACTCGTCTTTGCATTCTCGCAGCTAGAACTCAATCGCGATGGCAAAGGTAACATTGCCATGGTAACAACGGTAAATGGATTAGCTAAATCCGACATCGTTTGAGTAAATACTTGCAGTCTTATAATCCGTGCCAATAATATAAAGAATTCCTCATGACGAAACAATTTTACCAACGCTTCTGAACTCACGTTATTTGCTGTTTTCGTTGCGAGGCGGCAGACATAAAACCGCCGCCATGTTGGAATTTGAGGTGATTTCTAGCTTCTAGCTGCGAGAATGCAAAAGCGAGTGGTCGCGTAAACGTGCCCTAAGACCGGAACGATTTTTTGATCACTTTGGACAACGTAGTTGGTACAAATAATGACTTAAAACGTGAGACAAGTTAACAATAGAGACGTTCAGTGCAAGGTAGGAGTGACATTTAACAACGCTCATACAGTTACGGATTCCTTTACGATAAAAATTCTGGTTGGTTTTAACCCTTTCATTATATATTTATTATATATGTAGAGCAGCGTCAAGTGACGTCACATTGCCTACGAGATAGCATCTGGAGGGGATAACTACAAGGGGCACTAGATTAAAATTTAAGAGAAAACAACGGCATTTCTAGTAAAGACAGTGCTTTGAGAGCGGATTTCTTAGGCTTAAAAAAACGTTGTTTTCTCCAACTACAAAAATCGCGCGTTGTAGGCTTAAGAATCCAGTCTAATAGCATTGGCTTCAGTAAGATGACCATCTTTTTTTCCCCTCCAGTGTCCCTTGCAGCTAACTCTGTTACTGGCTCCACCATAGAGTTATACACAATAATACTACGTTATGTCACTGCCCTATAGACATATTATTATTGTCTATAACTCTATGCTGGAGCCTTAATGGGCTAGCTGCAAGGGGTACTGCAGAGAGAAACAGAAGGGCGTTATACTGAAGCCGATGCTGTGAAGAGTGATTTCTTAGACCGCTAAAACACGCGATTTTTGTTGTTGGAGAAAACAACGTTTTTTTTAAGCCTAAGAAATCCGCTCTTCCGTTGTTTTTCCCTCCATTTTTATGTAGTGCACCTTGTAGTTATGCCCTCCAAAACCCATACTGGTGCCAATAAGGCGGCAAATGTCACTGCGCTATACTCTGTATTCATGCGGCGTGCGAGCTACGACGAGTCCCAGTGTTTTAAGTTGTATTATAAAGGCCTATTTCTGTAATACCAGCCGTACGTACCCTTCAGTGCTTGTAAATTTTTAGGGTAGAAGTCTATTTCGTAATGTGAAAAGACAGGGATTTTAACGGCACTCACGTTTTTAAATTTATTTTTACGAACATGTATTGTTTTCACGGTTTCCCAGTTTAACTCTTCACTGCCACATACTAAGCTGATTAATCATTCTAAGCCCATATTAAGTATTTTTCTACAGTGCTTACCGGGTTCCCACCAACCTGCAGAATCTGGAAAAACCAGCGAAAATTAAAACTACGTTTGAAACTCAGGAAAAATTCAGGGAATTCTCTCATTTATCACAAAAAAACCTGGAAGACTCAGGGGCACAAATAATTATTCACAATGCGCCAATAGTAGCTCCCAGATTTATGAAACATAAACATCAGGAAAAAAAAAACATGACAAGATGGTATATTCGCAAATTATAGACTCTTCCGACTCTGAGGCTCTAACTTTACTTGGTTTGTCTAGTAACGCTATTCCAAATTTATAGGATATCTGCAGCATTTAATTTGTTGAGAAATTTCGTTCACTTAAAATTAGAGTAATCGATGAAGCTAAATCAGCCATCTTCTCAGGAGTATCTCACTGGATTCAACGATCTTTTCTTCTTGATCCTGTCGTCACAGCAAGATTTTCTACAAACCCCAAACTGGTTTGTTGTGTCATTTTTTAACTTCTCTATTGTGAAATTAGCTTGACTTCAGCATGGTTTTTTCTTCCATCACCTAACAAGTTCAAGAGGAATGCTTGTTTAACATAATAATGAGTTGTGGGTTCTGCTGTTTGTAAACACGTAATTTCGACTCCAACATCCATTCATTTCTAAATTGCTACTTCTATTGTATGCCTTATATTTGTGGATTTAAGTCTAAAATAAAAATAAAATTAGTCAATTAGTCAAGAGAGTCCTGGCTTTCTGACTGTCAACCATGCGAAAAAGCAGTATTTTTAATATAAATGTTACCAATCCTGGAAAGACTAAGACTTGATGCCGTAAAGTGTAACACCTAAGAGACTTCATGCCTTAAAGTGTAACACCTATGAAACTTAATGCCGTAAAGTGTAACAACTAAGAGACTTCATGCCTTAAAGTGTAACATCTAAGAGACTTCATGCCTTAATAACACCTAGGAGACTTAATGCCATAAAGTGTAACACCTAAGAGACTTCATGCCTTAAAGTGTAATACCTAAGAGACTTAACACCGTAAAGTGTAACACCTAAGAGACTTCATGCCTTAAAGTGTAACACTTAAGCGACTTAATGCTGTAAAGTGTAACTTTTAAAGTGTCACTTTTAGGCAGACTTCCTGCCTAAAAGTGTAACAACTAAGAAACTTCACGCCTTAAAGTGTAACACCTAAGAGACTTCATGCTTTAACATGTAACAACTAAGAGACTTCATGCTTTAACGTGTAACAACTAAGAAACTTCATGTCTTAAAAGTGTAACAACTAAGAGACATCGTGCCTTAAAGCGTAACAACTAAGAGACTTCATGCCTAAAAGCGTAACTAAGAAACTTCACGCCTTAATGTGTAACACCTAAGAGACTTCATGCCTTAACGTGTAACAACTATGAGACTTCAGGCCTTAAAGTGTAACACTTAAGAGACTTCATGCCTTAAAGTGTAACAACTAGGAGACTTCACGCCTTAATGTGTAAAATCTAAGAGACTTCATGCCTAAATTAACATCAGGTCTGCAGGGATGCCTTGGAGACAAAAAATAAGTAATCCCTTTAGAAACGCTACAAAAACCTAATTAATTTTGCAAATTCCTTCTTCTTGCTCTGATAACTGAGAGTATCCAATAAACTTAAACGGTGAGAAAAAGAAGTTTTGTGGGGGGGGGAAGGGGTGGAAAAAGGGGAAACTGTATGTTCTGCAAAACCTTTAAGTCTGGCTGGGGAAGCGGGGGATGCAGCTAACTATTCAGGAAGAAAATTAGCTAATTTTTAAACAAAACTCGCAGAAAAATCAAAATTTTGGAGGACGTGCAGTACATTATGCACTAACTACTAACTGTTATCTTAGTGAAAGACTTTTTTGGTATTGTCTGAATTCCTAATATATCGTTTACAGTTTGAAACCTAAATGAAAGATTAAATCAAGAATCAGTTTTTGGAGTGGAACTGATGGTTTGGCACTGGGAGGGTACTGAAATAACTACGATGACCAAGCTTGGTTACGTCCCTGCAGTTTTGTCATGTTTCTCAATTAATAGCTGAAGGTCACAGATAAACAAATTCAATGAATAAACAAGTTTTTAAACAAGTATTTTAAAAAATGCGATTGCGATTGATAAAAACACATGAAGCACCACGCATTGAACGAGCAACAAGGCACCTAATATTTCGAAGAAATAAAATTGTCTTCATTACCAAGGGAGAATAAAGAAAAAAAACGGACAAACACAACACTGCAAGAGGTCTTCGGATGACGGATGTGTGCAATGTATGATGGGAATTTGGACCAAGGACATACCAAAGTGGGGAAGGGAATGTGTGAAGGTATTTATTGGTTTTTAAATTGGTGACATAAGAAATATTTTCTATGAAAAAGAAAGAAACAAGAGAGAAAAAGTTAAGTCAAACAAGGAGGGGAACAAAAAAACCAGAGCTCTTTCAAAGAAGAGAAAATTGCAAAGAGATAAAAAAAAGAGAAACCCCCCGGGGGGGGCGCCCCCCGTGAGTGAAACAAATTTAATGCTTGTACACACGCTTTTGCAACATTTTTTTAGTGAACTTAGTTTGATGAGGAACCTTATGCATCTTCATGAATTTTTAATGGCTGAAGGTCACAGATAGACAAATTCAAAGAATAAGCAGACCTTACGCATCTTCATGGATTTTTAATTTTCACTGTATAATAGTTTTATCTTCCGTTTTCGTAAACAAACTTTCTTGTTTATCCCAAAACACCTGAAGACTTTAAATTTAAATTCTGAACCATGATCTTTTTTTTTTACTGCCCACCCCTTTAAACGTATCTTCCTATATTAAACTTGTGCAAGAATGGTAGTTAATAGAAAAACCATTTTGACTTAAATTTTCAATTCCCATGTTTACTTACTTCCAATCCACACCAAGCAGCTTTTCACAACACATCCGCTGCCTTTCTCGCTTCTTATAAGTCTATTAAATTTTCGCAAAAGTGAATCACGGCAGAGCTGATAGAGGGAACAAAACCCTAGTAATCGATATTGAGCGAGTCAATCTCGCCCACCCACCCATCCAATCCCTTCGAGCCAAGGTGAATATCAGCTTTGTCGCATGTATTTACTTACCAGCAAAAAGAAGAAATTTATCGCTTGCCTCTTCCTGAAATTGAGTCCACTTAGGAAACACTTCCGTTGGCTTGAAAGAGCCATTAGCGTCACGCTTCATCCTTATAATGTTACAGCTAATTTGAATATTGACAAGAAAGAGATGGGCCACGTGGTTGGCTGCTTTGGGGATGTATCCTGCTGCCGACTGGCAACCTGCGTAGGAAATCAGATACGCTTCTACGGTTTCAGCGCTTTGTTAATTTGGAGCGCCTCTCAAACTTCGTACAGATAATGGCATTGAATTTCAGGGAGGAACAAACAAAACTGTGGGCAAACAACGTGATAACCAATTCTTTTTAAAGCAGTTGTTAACGTTTTGCTAAACTGGTTGCTTAGAGATGGAAGTTTCCATGTAGATAAAGTTTCAAACGTTGTTTCATGTTCACCTGCGTAAAAGATTGGGGGTTGCTGCTGGCAGTTATGTAGTCTGGTCGGTTTGCTGTGAAAGAGTTGAACTAATAGATTGGATGTCGAAATCGACAATAAAAACGTTTCTGTTGTGATAGGTCGTGTTGTAGGATTTAAATTCTCAAACTTTTAAAACAACCCCAAAACACAATGATTTTAAATGAAACTCAAAACGGCAAGAAGTTTAAAATGAAATTAGCTATTTGCAGAAACAATGACGGAAAAATTCAGGACGTTAAGATAAAAGCTAAACTGCAAATCTACTTTCACGAACATAAGTGATAAATTTGTTGAATGAGGAAAAGACTTGTATCATTCATTTCTTATTATCGAGTAAGAAAATCATCGTAACATTGTTATTGTTAATTTCATTAGGCACACGTGATAATGGTTCGTGTTGTCTTTTTTTGTGCAAGAAAAGTATCCTTTTACCCATAATGTAAAAGCCATTTTGTAGTAACCATACAAAATCAAATATTTCGTATATTATTTTCTCGGTTTGAAACTGTTTTCTTGCAGTCTTCATTCATCACCCTAAATGAAAATTTTCTACACTAGCTAGGTGCTAAGTCTCAAATATCCATTGATACTGTCACACTGAGACTGCTGTTGTAATTGATGTTCACCGGATGTTCCTTTTAATTTCTTGGTCGCGTTGTTAGGAAGCAAAGTACATTTAACTGTTTCCTAGTTATTATTATTTATTTATTTATTTATTTTACAGTACGACTAAGTACATAAATATAATACCTAAATAAATACACACACATCACTGTAAATTATAATAAAGAAAAAATAAAACAAGCCAAACAGCAAAAATCATGCGCCACTGAAGGAGTGGCCACAGCGATAAAGGTGCTACGTCAGCGATCTGGGGCAAAATTGGGTTGTCAGTTCGAATCCGGGTCATGCCACTCTGTCGAAACGTACGTGCATAAAGTTGGCTTTCTGTGCTGCAGTGTTTCTTGTGTATGAATTTCACTGTTTGGCTTCTCTTCCCTCTTTCCTTAAAGTTTTAAAACCACAAACCCCATAAAGGTAAACTACACCCGTAACTACACGATTTCAGTAGTTACACAACCATACTGTACAGTTGTTCATAGATCTTCAATAATAGCATTCTCCTTCACAACAACATAGCCTCCACTCAAACAATTCTTTCCCAAACTCCACGTGCATGACTCAATTCTCCCCTCTCTATCTAGTCGCCTATTTGTAAGACTATGACGACCTGTGTGAAAAAAACTCTTTTGTGCTCACGTAAGACGTTTTTCACATCAAACTTATGACTCGATTAGCATAAAATGCTTTTTCGTGGCTGAGAGAGATGAGGACAACACAGCTCATTCATCGAAGCTCATCTTTAAAAATCATCTGCGGTGATTTCAAAGTCGATTGCCCTTAATACAATATCCGGCTTGGGGGGCTGAAGTGTAGGTTGGGGCTATGGGGGCAACAATATCGCAGGAATCGCATTATGAAAATGTAAATGGCTCCATTAATGGAAAATGATAACGAATTCACGACGACGCAGTAGCAAACCGGAAGTAATTCTTCAGAAGTTGAAGTACAGTTCTTGAACAGCGGGAGCTTGCTCGGCGATTATGAATAATTAGTTCGTCTAACACACAGAACTAGCATGGCTGATTTGTAGTGCGATAATTAGGAATAGATACTGAGGATGCAACATACTAGGATAGGTTGTAGCACTGTAATGGCCTCATTTGGATTCGGTTGTTGCATCGGTGTTTTGAATCACGCAAATATGCAGTTTTGTTGTCAAATATGCAAACTAAAAAAGAAAACACAAGTGTGTGAGGCTTGTAAAGCAAAAAAAAAAGTAAATGCACCACGGTTTTAACGTTATTCTTCTATTTGCATTAAGCAACCAATATTGAAAAAAATGTAACACGTGTCTTCAAAGTGCATTTGGTGCAGGCAAAGCAAATGGTTTGAAATGTTTTTTACATTTGTGTTCGATTTGCATTGGGTGCATGGTAACCAACTTGAAAAAAAAAAACGTTTTCAACCCTTCTTTTTAACTTGTATCAGGTGCAAGAGCAACCAATATTAAAAAAAAAAGTTTTTAACCCTTACTTTCAATTTGTTTGAAGTGCCAGGGCAACCAAATTATTAAGGTTTTTTTTAAAAACGTTTCACTTTGAGTTGTGTTAGGTACAGGGCAACCAATATTTTTTAAATTTTAAAACGTTTCTCTTTGAGTTGCATTAGGTACAGGGCTCCCGATGTTTTTAAAATTTTAAAACGTTTCACGTATTTCACTAGGTGAATATTTTGGCAAATTTACTAAGAAAGCCTCAGTGGCATGGGCTTGTAAGCTTAAAATAAATGAAATTTCGAAAATATGGCAAATCGCCAACTATCTACTTAAAAAATTTGCGACAAACCGTACGTACTATTTTAGCATACTACTGATTGCATGGTGTTAAAACCGCCACAACTTTTAACCTTTTTTTAAATGTTTCTTTTCGATTTACATCAGATTTCATTAGGTGTATAGTACTAGCAGCAGAAAATTAGGGCTCACTTCTTGCTCAGAATTAGAGACGACCTCATCCTTACAATAATTGTTTTACCCAAATGAATGTTTCTAAATTCGGAGCAGTACTTAGTAATAAAATGGCACAACCAGTCATTGTTTTTCCAGACATTCTTTAGACATACAAACGAAGTCACACCAATTCGTAGATGTTACACCGGTACATAATTAGTTTCACCTATTTTTTTAATTTGTGAGTTCGTCACGTCACTGTTGATATTTTCTTGCTGTTGCAAATTATGCATATGCTTGAATGCCGAACATGCCTTCACGAGCTTTCATTCTCAGCGGGCCTTGAGATAAATATAGGGACAGTTGAGTTGGGTGCTTGACGCTGACAAGAAGGTGGCTTGTAGCAAATTGCTGCTGATTATTGACTCCCTTGTAAATCACAAATGTAAGTTTATTAACCGTATGCCTGCCTACTTATTTCCATTTTGTTGGCAAGTAACCGATAAGAATGAAAAATCCTAACACTTCTCAGGTTCACTTTGCTGTGGCTTGTTAGTCTTTTCGTAATTGCTTCTGTGAGTCAGTGTTGCCACATAGAGAAAAGAAATTCTGTAGAATTTTGGCCAAAATGTCTGTAAATTGCACAATAAATCTGTAGATATATAAAAATGAGAATTTCGCCGTCCTCATATGATTTTACTTCTTTACGCGATGCATAATTATTATTTAAAAATAATACCACCATTGTTTTGCTGGAACGCGCAGAAATTAATGCCGACAGATGGCGCTTATCGATTTTGACTTGCAGCCGACTGAGATAGCTCCGTTGGCTTGAGCAGCTCAAGCGTCTGACGGCCTTAGCTGGCCACTACTGTCAAGGCCTTCTGACGCTTGAGCTTCTCACAACCAACAAAACTATGTCAATCGGCTGCGAGTCGAAATCAATAAGCACCGTCTGTCGGCGTTAATTTTAGCAGAAGAATGGCGGCCTCTATATCGAGTTTTGGTGATGCAATAATTAAATTGTTGTATCGGACGTACGTAACGTATTCCTACCGCAATTCTTGCGTTTAGTTATTGTGTAAGTAATCCAAAAGTAAAACATGCATGTCAAAATGGATGTCATTGCCCTTTAATGAATTCGAGTAAAAAAATCTTTTTATCTGGAAAATTCGTGAAAGTCTGTAGTTATATGCAGACGTATCTGTGGATCTGGAGACACTGCTGTGAGTGCTTCATGGAGTTAAAAATAATCACAACATGATGTGACATTGGTTTTTTTATAGCTTTGGTTGGCAGTCTCTGTCTTAACTTGCACCGCTGGGTTGTGGGAAAAAAAATAGTCAACAAATTAGTAACACAATGCATGGAAGAGCAGAAGTGCGCTCAAAATTAATAAACAACATTTTGTGCCGTATGATTTTCAACTCAACGAAATGTTCACAGCCACACTTATGAAAATACTCGTATGAAATAACAAACCTTAGAAGACTGACAAGCAAATACAAACAATGACCTGATGAACCATCAAATTTAAAAAAAGAATTGAAACTGATTACGAGGAAATCATCTACTAAATGATGTGACTTTATTTGCACGTCTCAAGAAGGTGATGTACTTTTTTTTTCTAAAAAAGCATCAAAACGTTACGCAAATGGCTTTGAGGGCATGTTTAAATGACGACTCGTCTTTGATTTCTCGCAACTGAAGTTAAATCGCGATGGCAAAGGTGTCGTTGCCACGGTAACAACGCTTCCCGGATGCGCTAAATCCGACATCGTTTGAGCAAATGTTTGCATTCGTATAATTCGTGACAGTGAGATAAATAATTCCTCCTGCCGAAACAATTTTCCCACTCACTTCTAAACTCAATTTGTGACTCGTTTCGTTGCGAGCTGGAAGAGCTAAAACCGCTACCATGTTTTAATCTTACATTATAAACCAGTCTCATAGCAGAAATGAAGCAACCGCAACGACCCCCGGAAGGGAAACAATGAAAACGTGCGAGTGTGTCAATTCTTTGGCATGAAGTTGAAACTGAGACGTTGTTGTCCTGAAAAGAAGTTGAAGTTGGCACATTGTTGCCCCGACTAACAATTTGCTTTGTGCGGTTATCGCAAAGGCATGTCTTAAATGACGTCATATACGAAGGACAGTTATTTTTCGCACGCTACTGGGAGTGGGGAGGGGCCTGAACGGGAATTCCCGTTGGTGGGGCAGTGCTTATGTTACAGCCACTATTTGATTACGATGTTGCTTCGCAGAGGAAGAGGATTGACGGAAAGGGGGAGAAAGAAAAATTGACTGTTGCAGTGAACGATCAGGCAGCACCGAGCAAATACTGGGAAAGAACCACGTGTCAAACAAAACGATACTAGTTTCAGATAATTTCTGACTTCTAGCTGCGAGAATGCAAAGGCGGGGTTTTGCGTCAACGCGCCCTAATTGTTACATCAGATTAGCGCACGTTTTACTAAATTCACGTTGTACGGCAGACACTGACAAAGAAAAGGCTGTCACTTCCCAAAACGTTTTCAAATGTAATCATTTGTAAAACACATTAATGATTTTAAGTATATTTACGAAGTTTACTTATTCACTATAAATCATCCTTGATAAATTTCCATGATGTAAACTAATCACAAAATATCACAGTACAGCATAAGAGATCGACCGTCTCGGAAACCTTCCAGAACGTGATTTATTAACCAACTCTCGTGTATTGTTTATGCTTAACCACTTATTTCCATCTCGGCATCATGGTTAAGGTCCTGCACGTTCCATATCTTGCGTGGGTGCACAACTTATGGAAACTTCGTGGGTGCGTCTTAATAAATCACGTCCTTTATTATCTTTTGAAGATATTGAATCGCGGGATATTGGATATGGAGAAGCCGGAGTAATTTAAACACTCGTTTCCGCCCTGGCACAGCGCCAACCGACCGGATCGTCGTTCAGAAAAGGAAAAAAAAAGTTAACCTTTCCAACATCTTCTTGGTATTTTGGAACAGAATTTAAAGCTTAACAGAGAACTGATTTCACTTCAGACCATGAGATGAAGACAATTTAACCAAGACAAAGTTTCCTTTATTTTGTCTTGTGGGTAGTTTACTTGTTTTAGAACTTCGGAAATGGCATCTTTTGTTCTGATTCCTTACATCAATGTCAAACAGAGAAAAGTTAGGCAGTGTGTAGCAAATATGGGTTCTGTCTTGAAAGAGGATACTACATTTATATTGTCTCTTTAAGATTTAACATGTGGTTATCTAAACACAAAGCAGTTTGAATAATAAATTGTAATTCTACATAACGGTTAACAACGTTCTTCTGCAAATATCATTTTACGTTGTTATTGCTCACCAGCAAGGATTATAACCAGTGGGGACTGACGTATGTCTGAAAATTCGTCTTCACTGAACTGTACCTAATGTTTAATGGCGTGAACTGTAAAGGTGCAGCCGGTGTTTAAAGGCGAAGGCAGTGGGTACACTGAGTACATCAAATCTGAAGGACGTCTAAGCTGACATATGTCTAAAACACTTGCAGTAGCGCCTTCACTGGACTGCACCTAATGTGTAAAGGCGCGGACTGTAAAGGCGCAACCAGAGTTTAAAGGTGAGATTAGTGGGTACACTGAAGTAAGTCAAATATGAACGACGTCCAAGCTGACATATGTCGAAAACACCTGCAGTAGCGCCTTCACTGAACTGCACCTAATGTTTAAAGGCGTGAACTGTAAAGGCATAGTGAGTGTTTAACGGCATGATCAGGAGGTACATTGAAGTACGTCGAAAATGAAAGACGTCCAAACGGACGGACGTCTAAAACACCTGAAGTAGCATCTTCTCTGAACTGCGCCTAATGTTTGAAAGCATATGCTGTAAATGCATAGTCAATGTTTAAAGGTGTGGTCAGTGATACTCGGAACAACGTCGAAAATGAAGAACGACCAAACTCGGAGACACCTGAAGTAACCGAAGGATGAAAGATGTCAAAACTGACGTACATCTAAAATCCCTGAAGTAAAGTCTTCACTGAACATGGTCAGCGTTTAAAGGCGTGTTTGGTGGGTACACTGAAGTACGTCGAAAGTGAAGTACTTTCAGACTGACGTACATCTAACACACCTGAAGTAATGTCTTTAGTGAACTGAGCCTAATGTGTAAAGTCATATGCTGCAAAGGGAGTCGGTGTTTAAAGGGATGGTCAATGGGTACTCTGAAATACGTAAAAAATGAAGGACGTCACTTTGGACGTCTAAAACACCTGAAGAGGTGTCTTCACTAAACTGTGCCTAATGTTTAAAGGCATGGACTATAAACGCGCAGTCAGTTTTTGATGGTATGTCAGTGGGGACACAGGAGTACATCGAACATGAAAGACATCCAAACTGGCATACGCTACGTCTAAAATACCTCAAGTAGCATCTTCACTGAACTGGGGCTAAAGTTTAACAGTGTGGGCTGGGCTGCAAAGGCAGAGTGAGTGTTTAAAGGCATGGTCAGTGGCGACTCTGAAGTACATCGAAAATGAAAGTGGTGTTAAATGACTTACGTCCAAAAGGTCAGAAGTGTATCCACACTGAATTAAGCACAATTCTTAACTTTTTTGGGTGATATTAAAAGAAACAGAAGTGCACATCAGTAGACACTGTAACACTATGGCCTGTTTCTTAGAAGCAAAATTTTGTAACTCCGAACCATGTGCCCAATCCTGTGAAATTTTAAGAATGCAATTTTACATTTTAAAAGTTTTCACTTACAAAATTCCACCACAACAGTAGACCAAGCATTCGAATATAAGTAGCATCCCCTTGCATTCTTCGGTGCTTGCTTATACACTACTATAAGTATCTCCCAAGTTTGTCCTCTTCCTCCTCCCTTCCTCTCCTCCTCTTTGGTGCATGCTTATGCACTACCTGTAGTAGCTCTCGCGCTTATCCTTCTCCTCCTTCACGCTTGTCCTTATGCACTAATATCAGTATCTCTCAAGCTTATCCTTCTCCTCTTCGCCTCTTTGGTGCATGTTTATGCACTACTAGAAGTATCTCTCAAGCATGTCCTTGTCCTCCTTCCCTCCTATTCAGTGCATGCGTATACACTACTAGAGGTACCTCTCAAGCGTGTCCTTTTCCTCCTCCCCTCCTCTGCTACTATTTGGTGCATGCCTATGCACTACTAGAATTATCTCTCAAGCTTGTCCATCTCCGCCACTTCGGTGCATGCTTGCAGTGTTGCACTATTAGAAGTATCTCCCAAACCAAGGCTAGTCTTTCTCCTTTTCCCTTTCCCACTCCAACCGAAACCAACGCTAGTCTTTCTCCTTTTCCCTTTCCCACTCCAACCCGAACCAAGGCTAGTTTTGTAAATGTGAAAATGGGGTTGCACTTCCCTGTGCCCTGCTGTTTTAAAATTTTAAACCAAATATGTTATGTTTTTCTCTTCATAATGGTCCAAGTTAGGATGTCTAAGGCAGATTTGAGCACAAGCTGTCTACTATAAAATATCAACCATTTCCTCATTCAGGACCCCTTCTCGCCCATGTATGCTCGTGAATTTACGGAAGTATCTCTCATGCATATCTTCTCTGCCATCTCTTCCTTCATCCCACCACTTTCAGGGGTTGCTTACGGTCCTGATCCATTTTCGATGTTATTGAGACGGCTCCTGATTTCGAACCAAAATAGAGCGGTGTAGCGTAGTGTATTGTGTTTCCGTTTTGGCTTCTTTTCATATTGTGGTAATTAAGTGCAATTTTAGTGATGCGCGGTGCGAAGCAGAGAAATTTAGCTTTTCATTATAACCTGATGTCTGTCTCTCTGTCCGTCTGTCTGTAACCACCATATCCTTTGTACCCATCGGCCGATTCATACCAAATTTTCAACACCCATTCTGCGCCCTATATTTGTGCATTTAAGTTCGTAAACCAATAAAATTGGGCGGTAGGCTTTGGCTTAGGGGATTTTGACTTTCAATTACTAAAAATTAATCAGAAATCATTGATCAGACTTTAGCCCAATAAATGAGAAATAAATGAGAAATTAATGCGAAATTAATGAATAACAAAGTTTGTTCCCTGATGAACATTAAAAAAAATGTAATGTAGTTTACCAAAGACCTTTACGAAGTTAAACATAGCTTGTTTGTATAGGTCGGTTTATAAAACAGAAAAGTGTACAGGCAGCCATCCACATAGTGATTAACAAGAACAATTTGCAATATATGCTTTACAGAAGCTGAACGAACAATCAGACAATTTTCATAGTCAAGTTTAAAGCCTACCAGGCAGTAAAACAAAAGGCGATGATGTCCTGGCTATTAGCAATGTAACAGCCTATTTTTAACTTTTCTCATTTTTGTAGATTTAATGACTCTCTGAGAATGTTATTAAATATTTTAGGTAAATAGTATTTTTTACATCGTATGCCATATTTGTTAAGTTCTTTAAGTTTAACTCTCTAAATGTTATGCTTGATTTTTAAACGACGGCTGCGAAGATTTGGCCGCGAGACATGCAAATACGTCGAGGGGCGAAGCTATAGTAATAGTTTCCAGCATATTCATTGCGTCATAGTGGTTTTGTGAAATCTCTAACTTGCTTGTCTTTAAAGCCGGGAAAGCAACGGCTCACAAGAAATAACTAAATACAGATGCAAACCTACTTACGTTGCCTTTTGGACTTATATGTCAGACTGCCTGAGCGGGGAATCGAACCCAGGACCTTTGAAACCAAAGGCCAAGGTCCTACCGCTGAGCCAGACTGACTGACACAGCCAAAAGGAAACGTCCATAGGCAGCATTTAACACGTGCATATATACATATAAACAAACACTTTCCAATAGCCACTGGAGGGACGCTTATTTGCCGCGCCATCCTCCAAGTGAAACGAATGGAACACTTAAACGTGAAATACTGATTAAAGACGGGAAAGCCAAAGGCTCACAAGAAATAACTAAATACAGATGCAAACCTATTTACGTTGCCTTTTGGACTTATGTCAGTCTGTGCCAGTCTGGCTCAGCAGTAGGACCTTGACCTTTGGTTTCAAAGTTCCTGGGTTCGATTCCCCGCTCAGGCATATAAGTCCAAACGGCAATGTAAATAGGTTTGCATCTGTATTTAGTTGATTGTCTTTTATTAAATTTAACTGAAAAAAAATGTGTTCTTTTCTTAATAGTTGCTTTGTTTCTAAAAAGTATTTTAATAATCTTGTTTTGCATTTTTTTTTCCATTTAAGTAAATGGGTGTGGCTAGCAAAATAGACCCGAAATTGACGTAAATACCAGGAAGATTTAATTTTCAGCATTAATGCATGCCTTGGTCACCTAAAAATAACATACAAGTAAGAAAACAACCCGAGGATGCTTAATGTTGGTAAAAAAAAAAAAAAAACCAAGATACATACAATGCATTGAAGATAAAACATTAAAAATGGGATGAACGAATGAGTGCTGGCAAGACCAGGATGCCATATTGGAATGACGCCAATGCAATTTCAAATGACATTAACAGGAAGATTTTTGTGTAGGGCACCCCAGGTGTTCATTTTAGTAAAATTTTGTACCGTATTCATCACTCTACATTTGTTGGCAGCAACAGAATAAAATTCCAGTTTAAGTCTTACTTTTCAATTGGTTCATGGTATGGAAAGCGTCACCCAGATTCTTTACCATGAGCCAGTTGAAAAAGTAAGACTTGGACTGGAATATTATTGCCATTGCTTCCAAACAAAAATGTACAGTTATGAATACGATAAGAAATTGTACTAAAATGGATATGAGTAGGTTGCCCAATACAAAAATCTGCCTGTTAATGTCATCTTACATCACATCGACGTCATTCCAATATGGCGACCTTGCCCTCACCAGCACTCATGCGTTCAACCTATTTTTAGTGTTTTGTTTTAAATGTATTGTAAGTATCTTGGGCTTTTTGCCGTCATTTAGCATCCTCAGGTTGTTTTCTTACTGTACGTCAGTTGCGGGTCATGTTCATCAGGGGACAAACTGTTTTATTGATCTTGCCCAGCATGGAAAGTAATTCTGTGGATAGAGAAATTAATGGACGACTAATATATTTTTCACGTAAACGGCATTTGGAAGCACGCCTGTGACGTCATGGCTTTAGCTTGATGGCTGCACGCCAATGATGTGCAAAATCAATGTTGCCCTAATAGCATTAGTCTTCATGGGATGATGGAATAGCCTAACGTCCACTCCGAATAGTGTTCCCTGCCCGAAAGTGGACGTTATTCAGGGCTGAACACATTTGTTAATAAATGGCGTCATTTTGAATTGAAATAACGTGGAATAACATACACTAATAATAAAATTAAATAAATGCGTTTCGAATAACGTCCACTGGCAGTAATGTTCAGAACATTCAAAACTGCCAGTGAACATTATTGCAGTGCCAGCTGCTGTAAAAAAAAAAAATAATGACTGTTAATAATAACTTCCACTTGGAAAAACGCTCACATTGGACAACAGTGGACGTTATTCAGGGATGAAAAAATAGAAAAGTAAATATCGTCATGTCAAAATATTGGAGGGAGGTAGGGGGTGATTGAGGCTTAATGGTGCGTTGACAGCTAAGCTCATTAGCGCTAAACTCGGTTACAGTGCAGAGGTCCGGGTTGCCATTGCGCCACACATTACAGGGAAGTTAAAACCCAAATCTAGATCGTACCATACATTTATCCCTCATGCAAAAATTTAAAAAATTAAAAAATTTAAAAAAATTAAAAAAACCCGGACAGAAGGGAAGACTCATCGCCCAATTGACACGCTAAGTCTCGTGGAAGATGGAAATGGCTACGAACTTTATCAAGATGGTAACATTCCACTTCAAGCACGTGGTGGACCGTAAGTGGTCGGTGACAATAATAACATTAAGGAGGGAGTTTCCCCTTCCCCCCACCTCAAAAGGAAACAATGTGTTAGGTTGGTTGGACCAATACGTAAACGGGCCAACACCATCTCTTCTCGGTGACAAGACAAGTGCCAAATCTGGAGAAGGCATTTTATAGCTCACAACTTATTGTCTGTGCCACAAGGCTTGCCAAGCAGCATGCAACCTCAGACGAAGAGTTAGATAGGCGTCTTAGGGAACAAGGCTGAGATTTTGCCTGGAGGAGTATTGGCATACAGGGGTTATTGGCTGGGGGGATATTGGTCTCTGGGGAGGAAACAATGTGTACGGTTGGTTGGACCAATACGTAAACAGGCCAACACCACCTCTTCTCGGTGACACGATGAGTGCCGAACCTGGAGAAGGCATCGTATAGCTCGCAACTTATTGTCTGTCCCACAAGGTTTGCCAAGCAGCACGCAACCTCAGACGAAGAGATGGATAGGCGTCTTAGGGAACAAGGCAGATATATTGCCTGAGGGGATGTTAGCCTCCAGGCAATATTGGCTGGGGGATATTGGTCTCTGGGGGATATTTACCATGGGAAAGATGTCGGCTAGGGGGATGTTGTCCTGATGCCGGTCGTAGGGCTTCTTGACCCAAATTTTTTGCAGTCACCGCAGCAGATGGGGGTGTTGTGAATACGATTCGAATCATGCATGCTTTTATCACCATGGCTTTTATTGGGGAACTCCGGGAAGCTTAAACAACAAAACTACCAAATATGCATTAGGTTTTGTGTGCGTTATGATAGTTCAGATTAACTTGAACTTTCTTTACTACACATTTTTTTTTTGTGGCACATGTGCACGGCTCTTTGCTTAAAACAACTTTAACACCACAGTGGACGTTATTCTAGTCAATTTTTCTTAATAAATAGTCGTATAATTCCAGTTTAAGTGGACGTACGTTATTCAAGGTGTTTTTTTTTTAGTAAATTGTACCTAACGTCCACTGCTAGATAATAGAATTAAATATATGTGTTTTGTACAAACACCATCGGACGATTTTCAAAACGCGTTTATTCAATTTTATTAACAGATAACGTTATTCCACGCCTATTTATGACGATATTTATTTTTTGCATTTATTTTTCATCCCTGAATTCCGTCCACTGTTTCCACTGTTGTCCAATGGGTATTACTGCAAGTGGACTTTATTCCAGTCATTATTTTTTTTTAGCAGTACACTGCCTTGGAATAAAAGCACTGCTAGTATTCATTTCATTTTATTATCGGTTGACTTTTATTCCACGCATTTCAATAAAAAAAAATGCTGTGTATTAATAAAAGTTATCGCACGGTACGTAACTTTTACAATGCTAAAAACAATCAGGAATATATCCCATATCACCACACTTTACAGTGCGTGACATTCATATCGCAACACTAAAGTGTGGCGATATGGGATATCACTGCACTAAATTGTGGCGAAGCCATGCACAGTAAAGTGTGGTGATACGACATCCCCAATACTTTAATAAGGTAGATTTCTTTAATAAAACCATTCGAGAATTAATTTTTTTAATGTTACCCTACGTTCCATGTTCGAAAATAAAATTGAAATCCGAGTTCTTTTATTAAACGACAAATATAAAAGCAAATTAATTCTCGCATGGTTTTATTAAGCAGTTCTACATTTCGAAATCTAGACAAGAAAATTAAATACTTTAAATGCCTACTTCTACCCCCCCCCCCCCCCCAAAAAAAAAAGAAAAAAACAGCTGGCGACTGTAAATCACAAATCTAATGTGAACTGGCGTCGGCCTTTCGAAAACACCAACTGACATAACGTATACGAAATATGCATGAAATTTCATCCATTAATATTAAGCTTTACGCTATTTCCCTACGCACCCCCACCCCCCTCCGAAAATGACATCCACAACGTCCGTAACTGCCCACATAGTTAACAGGCATACGTTACCTTTGAATTGTCCGTATAATATCCGCTGTGATTAAAGATGAAAACCGACCCTTTTCTTGGGCATGAATTATTAAGCTTAAAATCTTCACTGCCGTCCAAATCCACGACGTTTAGTCTTCCACGTGTAAAGCCATCAAAGAGATACTATTACCATGAAATGACATCTGAGAATGAATTAAACGCGAAAAACCCCACTCAGAAAGCACAATATGCAAATTAAAGAAAGACAACACATTACGTAAAAGAGAGACTTAACACTTTTTAGGTTAACCTAGGGTGAACGACGTAATTTTACATGGTGAAGTTTTAATAATGTCCAACAAGATCATAGACAACAGTCCACTGAATTAAAAAAAAGCGTTTCTCCTGTACCTATTTTTTTTAAAGATCTCTCCCTCTAGACACACACCCCAGCTCACCCCGTTCTCGCTCAAATGGTATCGGCCGCAAACCTGACTGCATCAAAACAAAATTATGCAAACGTGATGACACACAATTTTTATAAACAACCGACCTTGCAATCCATTTGCGAAGGCAAACTTTCCACTTTGCCCAAATTTAGTTTTTAATTTCGTAAGTTAGGCAACGTGCAATAAATTAGTTATACCAAGAATTTATAGGGTTGGGGAGGAGAATTTGTGACCGAGACCCATACTGAAACGTCTTGGATACATTCGCATTAGTTCAGTTTTAGTTTTATAGAGGGCGCCACGTGTTTTATGTGGGAATTTCCACTCAGATTTTAGCCTAAAATTAAACTAACCTAAACGAAACTAGCTTATATTGTAATTTAGTTGCAATTTAGTTGTAATTTAGTTTACTTTAGATTAGGGCTGAAAAATGAGCAAAAATTACCAGATAGAATGGGGACGAATTCTAACGTGTTTCAATAGGGACTTTTTCGAGTGACAAATTCTCCTCCCAAACCCTATAAATTCTTGGTTATACTACCCGTGGCAAACTGTATATCCCTTGCATGGCTAATCCGCTCGAACTACGTCTCGATGGCGCCTTCAGGTGATAAATCCCATACAGTTCGCCAGGGGTACTATAACTATTACTTATCAGCCCTGGATAAAGTCCAGTTTTAGGCAGTGGATGTTATTCAGAATGGTCGTTATGCAGAGCATTCCTGTTTTCACGCCTTTAATTTCCCAATTTTGTGTATTTCCCTATAATACCAACTGTCCGCTACATTAAAACATTGCAGGAGATCCATCAATGTTCATTGCCATCTTTTTCCTTTATTTTTTCCTTGCAGGCATTTACTTGACAGCAGTCATGTCCATAACGTCCATCTCGGTCATCATGACGGTCATCGTCCTCAACTATCATCATCGAGGGCCCCTTAAGCGTCCCGCTCCAGCCTGGATGCGTCGTCTGGTGCTGGAGCAGCTGGCCATGTGCGCCTGCATCCGCACCAACCCCATGAAGAAGATGGGCGCGGAGTACCGCGAGTACGACAATACCGTTTTACACGGAGGCGACTCTCGTAGCCACACGACCGAAGCCATGCGACTAACTATTGATAGCATGATTGATGAACTCAAGGTATGTTTAATTGGTAATTATCTAGATTAGGGGCACCACGCCAAATCACTTAATTTTGGTACAAATCGACGCTACTCTTCATCCGAACACCATTTCGCATTATAAAACCCGGGGGAAAAGGGTGTAAGGTTGTAAAAAAAAAATTGAAAAGACGGAAAATACTAGTCACATACGTGTTAAAGCAGCAGCGGCGACAGCCATATTGTGTGGGAAGAAGGGCAACCAGAAAACCCGATTTGCACCTCACTAAAATTTTACGGAAACGTAACCTAACCAAACCTAACCTAACCTAGCCAACGTAACCTACCTAACCTATACCTAACCTAACATAACTGACAATAACAACAAAACCACACGAAACCGGCAATAACAAAACAACGAAAGAAAAATTTCCGCAACGTTTGTTGTGAAAATCGGGTTTTCCGGTAACCCTGCTTCCCGAATCAAACACCTAACAGTATGGCTGCCACCGCCGTAGCTTTAGCTATACTTTAGCCAAGGTCGAGTGGAACGATAATATTAGGAAAGGTTGGTCATTCCCGAGCTCATTATCTTTTTTTTCTCGCCAAATGACGTCACTGGAGCTTCTGATTTTATGCGTACTTTTGTGCGCATGTGCGTGAGAGTTTTACGAATTCATTGAGTGGCCTTGCGCAATGTATTACGTCTACCTACCATGATGCTAAACGGTATTGTTTTTCTGGGGCCCTTAATATTTACGTCGTTTCTCAAACGGTGGATTAAGAAACAAGTGTTTCCCAGCAGGCTTTAGCCAACAACATTATTAATACGGATAATTAAAATTCCAGCCGAACCATTGTTTAATCAACAGGTGACCTCTACAATCACAGCTTTTATTTATTTTTTCTGTATTACTGGCACATTTATCACAAAAGTCCTCTCATCGTCGTGGGGCAGTTTGGTATTCGTGCTGAGTTCGTGCTCCGTAAAATCAAACAACCTCCCTGAACTTCTCTACCGTACTGGCCTAAAGTATGAGGGGGGGGGGGGGGGAG
>JAHWFP010127069.1:3365-17033 GCA_023313725.1 Lithobius niger
TAGACAAAAGGGTACTAAACTTGAGAGAAATAGCTTAAATAAAAAGCTTCACCTAACACACAACTTTCAAGTATCCAGTTCATATGCTTAGCCCTTCAGTTCTGTGCAGAAAGTTTTTTCGGAGGGGGGATGTTACCTTGAAGAATTTCGATCTAGTTTTTCAAATAGAAATGGTCAAGTAGCCTAATTCCAACCTACGCCTGCAAAAGCCACTTAACACGGCAAACCAGGAAATTAAAAAAAAAAGGCTGGTGTAATCAAGAATTTTGGTGGAATAGGTAAGGCGATGCCAGAGAAAAAAACTTTTTTTTATAGCCTTTTTTGTAGAATGTAAATAAGTCTCAGTTAAGTTTCCACCGCAATGAATTTGTCACCTCAACATAAGAAAACTGAAAAGAAAAACCGGACACTTTGAGAAATTATAAATTATTAACACTGCGTAGGCCTACTTCTCAACGTTTTTTTATGGTTATATAGGCTACTAGAGGTAACAAACACACAAAAAGATAAATTTGTATGCTCAACATGAGACACTTAAGAATTATTTAAACTATGTAGGCCTACTTCAAAAGTTTTTTTATGGAGAAGAGATACTCGACAACTAAAACATATAAAAAAGGTAAGCTATTTATTGCATCACCATTTAAAAAATAAATAAACCATTGCGTAGACCTGTAGAGGCCTAAGAAATGAAGTTGAACAATTATTTGTTTGTTCAACTTTCAAGCTTCTAAAATACCACACTAGGCTACAGGATACCATAGCATCTATTGAAGTACAGAGCACAAAAAAAGCTTAAATGTTCCTGTGTAAGTTTATGGCGTCGATCCGTTAACACAGCATTGTAAGCTGAAAATGAACGTTTGGCGTCAGCAGAGTTAACAGGCACAGAAAGAAAAGACATAGCTGCTTTGAACAACGTTGGGGTACGAGTGTCTACAGTTTTCCAAAATAAGAGCAAGTCAGTTGTGCTGGTAGACTTCTCCTTCGGTGTGGTAGTAGTTACTCCATCATCTCCTTTAGATGCATTGTCTGTATCGCCTTCGTCAATCACTTCATCTGTTGCATCATCGAAATCATTTGCTTCGTGATCTTTCGCTTTGTCATCAACATTGTTTTCAGTTGCAGGAGTGAGTGTATTCTGTAAGACAAAGTCAGCAGCTGCTTTAACATATACAGCAAACTCCTCCTTTACTACAGTCATGTTTTTCTTGGCAATTGATTTCAGATATGGGAGATCTTGAATCACTTCGTCAAATCTGTCTTTAAAAAGGACAGCCTGTTTTGGATCAAACACTCTCACTGCTCTCAAAAACCTAACCCCAGGCTGATGATTTTCCTCTACATATATCTGAAGTTTGGCCTCACACGCCAACATACAATTTGTCATCAGTAAACTGACTTCTTTGGCTTTTTTTTTTTGGAAAGGCCTTGTTTTTCTGATAAGGTTTGGTAGTCGCTCGTTGCAGAACCCTCCGCCCATGTCAGGAGATCACTCGTGACACTGTAGATTAAGTGAGTCTGGATTTCTTGAGATTCGGCTAATTTGATCAGTTTTCGTATGCGCTTGCTTTTGACAGCGATGAATCGAAGCAATAGATCCACGTGTGGATTGTCCGCAATTAGCTCCAAAACTGCTTCAACTGCAGGTGGCATTTCTGTACTATCTTCAGCAATTTCTTGCATCATTTCTTCGTAGTATTTTAATAGTTATGTTAAACCACTCCTCAAACCATGAGTTCCATCTAGTGATGACAGGCTGAGGAGGAGTATGGACGTTTGTTAATCCTTTCTCTTGAAGAAAGGTTACGTAAAATCTTTTGCGCCGTGCTGAAGTTTTAAAAACTTTCTTCATTTTTGACACAAATGAATCAACAACTGGAAAATTTGCCCGAAAACTCTTGCCAACTAGATTTAAAATGTGGGCCCAACAAGTGATATGGACACAATTTGGGCATATTGCTGACACAATTTCTTTGTACGCCTTCAGCATGTATTTTGCATTGTCGCTCAAAAAGCCAATCACGTTGTCGAATTTTATGTCATAGTTGGACAAGGTTTTTATGATGGCTTGCCCTACTGTCGCATTGTTCACTTCTGTTAAAGAAAAACAGTATCCAACAGCAACGGTTTCAGGATGGAAACACTGGAGTCAGCCATGTCACCATCTGCATCTAGTGATTTCAAATCGTTTCCAAAAATTGGTGTAGGCCTAGGTGCCAAAACTTGAGGGTCCACCAATTTTTCATTTAAAATTGAAATAACACATGGTATAGCAAGCACATTTAGCACAAACTGACCTTTGGCATCTTGTGTTTCATCGGCTACTACGCTAATGTTCCTAGAGGACCCCTTACGAAGTTTAAGCAGTCATTTGGACATAGTTTTTTTCCCCCATCTGGAGAGGTGTAGCCATATAGGTCAACAAAACAGTTAAAGGGCAAAGAATGCCCCACGACGATACACGAAAACCACTCGATATTATTACCTCGAGAATCTTCATAGCGACGAGCGCAGTTGAGACTCCATCCACATGCTCCATTAGCCAAGCAACTGCTTCAGCACTAATAAATGTCATCGATGATAAACCCTGTTGTCGACTCAAGAAGCTAAGTCCTTCACTGAAATAAAATAGAGGAATACATAAAAGCAACTGCCAAACATATTTACTTGACAAGTATTCATTTCCATAGGCAGTGGTCAACAATCGCAAGGTTGTACCTAACACCATCCTCCGTTACTATAACTGACATGTTCATGAGGAAAGTCAGGTGTTAAATAAATTATTTACCGTAATGCATTTTAAACTGGAATATCATGTCAGCTGTTATCTTTAACTGAAGATGGCAATTTAATTATGCAGTGTTAATTATGCTTTTAAGACCAATTAAAGCAGTACACCCATTTAAATGAAAGGATAAGCACAGAATTACTGTTGTTGCAGAAATTGCCAAGGGTGTGTGCTACCAAACTCGATACCGATACCTATTTTTCTTAGTGCTGGTATCACAAAACTTTTTCGAAACAAGTAGACGGAATAAAGGTAAAATTATTTACTATTGCTGTCTTTATTTTTTGTTATGTGTTATAACCTTCAAACAAAAATCTTTCAGATATCAATAATAGTAAAGTTATTGTATAAAGATTAGTCAATAAAGCTTAAAACATATCTAAAATTTGCAATTTGATCGGCTTTTTTCCCGAACAAAGTCAATTCTGATAGTTAAAAATCCTATAGAGTGGGGACTCTACACCCGGGATTACTCAGCCGGAGACCTGTACTTATTAACGACAATGTATCATTACAATCCTAGAGTCCTAAGTAAATATTCCACAACAGTATATTAAACAGTCCATTAAACAAAGTACCACAATAGTATACTTCACAACATTTTACTTTCTTCAAAATCGCATAAGTCAACTCAGCATTAGATTGTTAATAGGTTTAAAAAATAGCCGGTTCACCCCGAAAAGTTGTTCCCATGTGGGCTCCCTATCCCTCTTTGAAGGCGTCGGTGAATAGAAGAAGTTGAGTTGCCGCACGATGCAGCGGAACACCCGCTATGACATTCCGGTCCACCAATTCAGGGCAATCCACGAAGGTTGAATAATGACAATGTCAAATTGTCTCTCCGAAAGAAATGAAGAGGTCTGGTCCTCCAAGCCCCCAGGAGTACTAGCATGGCGAGCGAATCTAGTTAGCCAATTACATTGCAGACGTTGCGGCTGATGATGTTCGAAGTGAATCCCATCCCAGCAAAGCTTGTTGTAGGTTCAATAGCTTCTCCATGGAGACACGAACGGTGAATTGAAGCATATCGGATTCTGCACCCAGGAATAGAATGTTTGGGATATGTCAAGACAAGATATTCTCGAAGTTGGCACCAAAGCTCATATGCTGAAAGTTACGCAGGCATACGGCCAGGTCCTGACATATTAGCATCGGACTCTGGTTTTGCAGCATCTAGTCTAGGTAAGCGAATGATTGGATCTTGTTTTGGTGAATCGTGACAAGACTGGCCGAAGTAGATTGGTGAAAAGATGAGGCGCCGTACACATGCCGAATGAGAGTGTCACGAAATGGTAGAAGACTCCTTGGCACAATAGCCAAAAGAAATGGTGAAATCGACAGGAGCAGGCACATAGAGATACGCATCCTCTAGGCCGATGGAGATTGTGAAGTCGAATTGCTGGAGGGCGCTTTGGATCGACGTCAGTCTCCGTATTGAAATGAGTGTTGCATATCCATTGGTGGAGTCGACGAAGATTGAATATCAACATGAAGACCCCTTCTTCTTTGGAATGACCCGCACTGTAAAAGTAACCCATATCTCCTGTACAAAAAGTAAATAGTCGTGTTTCACGAGGTGCCACTGTGGTGGGATGGAGCTAGTCTTGGGTGACAGTCGAACGGCGGGATATATTCTGTATCTGTTCTTAGTATGAAAGGATAGTCTGTAACTAAATGCCGTGCATGAGTGTGACGCTTTAACCTGCCCCCACCAGACAGTAAAAAGATACAGGTTGCTCCCGAAATGCGCCATGGTTTAAAGTTCCCTCTTCTGCGACCTCTACCTCGGCGAAAGGGGTAGTATGTGTAACTGCAGTTGCTTAGATTCCGTATTGCTGCGGTTACCACCCTGTTGACGATCTCCCTTGGATTAGGTTGTCAAAGGAAATTGTCATCCTTAGGATCCTTGGGAAGTTGACATCCGAATCCAGGACCTCGAAAAGAGCCACAGAAGGATGAATTTCCGTGATGCAGTGCCGTGAGTTGAGGACCATTAACAGGTTGCACGCTAACTGTAGTTCTCACCTTCTCTTATTCTGGGCTATGTTAACAATAAATGTCAATTAAACAAACTGCTCGATGCATGGATAGGTAACAAACGGAATTGTGTTATGGTGTCCTTTGGAATTCCCAAGGCTGAGCGTGAAAGAAAAAAGGGGAAAGTGAAATTGACAAGATGGCCGCGTCCATCTGGCCAACAAAGCTCTGTCACTGCGGTTTTAATTTTCGATAATGCGAAGAGGCTTAGTGATGCAAAAGTCGCATGTGCATGTATGAAGGTTTAGTGTAGGACTAAAAAGTGGGCAGGCGTGTTGCTTGCTTGTTTACGGAGTTTTGAAGTTGACCAGCTTTGTAGTTTTGAGGACTTGAAGCAGTTTGGGCAAATTCATTTCGGTGAGAGGTTTTTTAAATGCGACTTGTGTGACACTGTATTTTCACATGGTGGCGGCTTGGTAATGCGTAGTCGTGTTCCCTAAGGTGAAAGCAGATAGCTGCCCCTTCAATGAAGGACTGCATTACAAAGTGAGCAAATTCACAGTCAAGGATATCGGCGTTACATTCCGTGCATCAATTTCAAAGCACCTTCGAGCAATTGAATGTCTCTCGACTCCTCTGGAATGTCAAGGAAAGTTTTAACGGCTACAGTAGACAGTCATAAGTGAATTCCCCGGAAGTGAGGCTCGCAGAAGCTTCTGGTTTTCTCAAGTTGAGTTGCCTGAATCCTGACATATTGTTGGCGCATGAGAGTCGAGGTCATCTCCATCCGCATTTCAGCTAGCAATAGTCTGTTTCTTCAAAGGTCCTGCATCGACGCACATGCAGTGGAGACAGCTTGTTGTTTCTTTAGAAAAACCTGGCTTAACTCTTGTCATGGGGCAGTAGTGGGCACCCACCGAAAGAGGTTTTCCTTTGTAGTGAAGAGCACTACCCAAGACCAAAAGA
Source organism: Lithobius niger (assembly GCA_023313725.1). Lineage (NCBI taxonomy): Eukaryota > Metazoa > Arthropoda > Chilopoda > Lithobiomorpha > Lithobiidae > Lithobius > Lithobius niger. The sequence continues at coordinate 9,100 of JAHWFP010127069.1, forward strand.
TTCCTGTGATTGTGGCAGATCCAAGGTGGGTGAGGGTGGGAGAGGGCTACGTGATGCAATCTGCATTTGAGAAAGTCGTAAGGGACGAGTCATTTACATTTGGTGCGGGCTTAACTACTTTTTGTCTACAGAAAATCTCTGAGAGAATGTGGTAGACCATACAACTACATTTTGCCATTCTATTCTTCCGCAGAAGATTCTGGGGACTCCGAAGTCACGGGTTCAGTGTTAACTTCATACTTCGCGTTATCATCAGTAACAAGGATGCACTAACAATGCATCAGTAATTCGACGTGTTGTTTGGTACAGAAATACTGGAGGAGGATAGAAATGTGCTAATGACGTATGCAGCTGAAACGGCAGCATACCAATAGGACACTACTAAAATTCTGAATGCGTGGTGCACAGAAAAGCATACATATTGCACATTTTACAAAAAAAAATCCATCTAACTTTTGCTACTACAATACGGCAAACGAATGATCATGCGATCATGTAAGAAGCGATCAGATAAGGAGTTCTCGGCTGCCTCTATTAAAAAATAACCCTGAAGGTTTTGTTGCTTTATGGCTTCCTGTCCCCTTCATTCTTCATTCAAGCTTTTACACTTTTTAAATCTACTTAACTTTACTTTGCAGTAAACCTCATAAGAGATTGTTATGAGAGACAGATTGTTATGAGAGATTGTTATTTGCGTCAACTGGGAGGGCTTTCTGTCGGCTCCTTTCAGGGCACACTGCGGCATACGACAGGGTAGTCTTTTGACGTCTTTCTTGTTTTGACTAGGTCTGGACGAGGCAGTGTCTGACATTTCTTTGCTTAAAACTGGTTGTCAGACGAATGGTACGATGGTGAATGTGGTCGCATTTGCTGACGATATTGTGCTCCTTGCCCCAAGCCGAAGGAGATTCCAATTCCTTTCGGACAGACTTGTTTTCATGACCAGTGATAAGGGCCTGACGTTTAATGCTAAGAAGTCTTTTGGCATGGTTTTCGGCAGTGAAGACAACTGGGTAGCTCCTCTGCCAATTGACGATTTGTGTGTGTCTCGTCTGCACGTTACCTGAAAATTGTCCTTCGTGATGACTTTTCTGATGATCACCTGAAGGAGGTCCGCTCAGAACTGTGCAGGTCTACTAACGCTGTGCTGCATACGTTCAGCTTTGCCACTGAGGCATCCAAGTTGCAGTTGCTGAAAACTCCGACTTTCGTCACTTGCTCCGTCTACAGAAGGGGCTCTCTGTTTGAACTGACCAGCATTTACCATGGTGCCATAAAAAGGGCTCAGTACCTTCCACGGTGGTCTCACAACCACCAGGCCTGTAAAGACGGTAGGGTGATAACGTTTGAGCAATTGCCATGCTGCTGCTTCAGGCTACTCTATGGCGATCCATTCTTGCCTCCAGTAACACCCTTGTTGCTGCTGCCAGAGGTGGGACGGACGGTTGGGGTTATGGCCTGGGAAGAGCAGTGCCCCCAGGGCTTGATGTGCATTGGCAGATGACGTGAGATCCGTATGGTCCAGGACATGAAATCCTAGAGATTGCGTGCCCACGATCACATCCAGGGCATGGCAGTTCTCCTGGATGCTGACGAGAACACAGACTGATTTCGCTTCCCTGCCGACCATAGTATACATGTTACCAATATCATACATTTATTTTTGTTATGTTTTTCATTGTTTTTTTCTTAACTTTCCCTTTTGTACCTTGTGTATGGTCAACACAAAATAAATAAATAAATAAATGCAGTAAATTCAGCATTAAATTAGGGGGAGGGGGGATGGTACTGCACTCAGGGTACGCAAGACTGATTACTTTAAATTTATTTACTCTTTTTACGTGTTTTAACAAACGATAAAATAACCACACGAAAATGTAACACCACAATTTCACGTGGCCAGCTTTTGTTTAAGCTTTGCCGCCTATTTTTTTTTTTTAAAGTATAAAGATTATTTATTTATTTATAACAATCAAGTTAAAAAAAAACCCGACAAATAATCCCCCTACTCTCCTATATGCACGCCAGTCTTACAAGCAATTTAACGATATTTAGGGCAGAACAAATGCTGACATAATTCCCAGTCTCCCACCTCCCCAGTCCAAATATTTTTTTTTTTTGTGTGTGATCATAAACTCCTTGGCAGACAAAAAAAAGGGCATAACATGAAGTCGAAATTTTCACTCGTCTAACTATTTCAAGTGTGGCAGAAGGGCATACATGTATAGAAATGAATAAACACACCGTACATTTTAATGTTGCAGATAGATACGAAATGCGACATATTCTCATCGTCTGTCACTAGTACTAAGCACCGACTATTCATTCTAGAAATGCGTTTTTTAAATTGTAGTTTTTGTAACACCAAACATTTTTCATCCTTATCTTTCAGAACGCTAAAGCAATTACAAGACTGGTCTTCAATGATTACATACTTGTGGGGTTGTTTCATTGCTTCTACAATTTCAGTCAGTGGTGACATAATTGATAGACGGTGGGTTTCAGTACCTAAAAGGCTGAAACAGAAAAAATGAGTAAACAACTCGCATACTCAAGAAACAAAGCAGAAAAAAAAAAATACTTAAAATTAATTAATGGGTTTCCGCTACAGTACTTAAGAGGATCTTCAGTTTGAAACTGGCTCACATAAGCTGTAACAATTATGGAAAGCCAGCATTAAGTCAGACGTCCTTGGAGAGAAGATAAGAAGCCTGAACTTGAAAGTAATTGGAAAACAGCCCGAGAGCGGTTTTTGAGACTCGGTTTCACGAGTCAGACATTATTGCACACTGTATCAAAAACAGATACTTGGCACTCTAATATCATGATATTCAACAGCATTAATGTAAAGTGATGGTCATTCACTTTTATCTGTCTTCTTCAGGCAATTAAATACAGTCTCTACGCTTGTTTAAATCATTGCGTGGCTCATTCAAACTCGGCAAGCTGCCAAAGCCTCTGTATGTTCAGGGTCATTCACTCAACTTTCACTCCAACCTCCCTACCAAATCCTTGCTAACCAGAAAACCAATATTCAAATCTGAGAGTCCTTAAAGGTTCATGAGTTCGGAGTTTAGCTTTCAGTGCTTTTGAATCACCAAGGACTCCAATCCTCTTCAAATATTGGTCACGCTTTGAATTTGACATGAGTAGAGTAGTGGTCTCTCCCGGGGCGAGGGATAAACGTCTAACTAGAAAATTGCATAATTGGAAGAACGTATAACGGAAAACAGTATAATGGAATATCATCTAACAGGAAATTCGTGTAACGGAAAAGCGTCTAACTGGAATTTCGTATAATGGAAAATCGTCTAATATCCCTGCCTCGCTCGCGCTGCCACGCTCGCTGCGGCTATACATATAACGGGACGAGGGATAATCGTCTAACTGGGAAATCGCATAATTGGAAGAACGTATAACGGAAAAGAGTATAACGGAATATCATATGACAGGGAATTCGTATAATGGAAAAGCGTCTAACTGGAAATTCATTTAATGGAAAAGCGTCTAATATCCCTGCCTCGCTCGTGCTACCGCGCTCGCTGCAGCTATATATATAACATCAGAAACCGCAGTTAGACGTTAATCCAGTTAGACGTCTATCCATTATACAATTATCCAATATACGATATTCCGTTTAGATGCTTTTCCAGATTTTTTATTTAAGCAGATTTTAGACAATTATCCCATTAGACGATTTTCCAGTTAGACGTTCGTCCGACGTCCCCATATAACATCAGAAACCGCAGTTAGACGTTTATCCATTATACAGTTATCTATTATACGATATTCCGTTTAGATGCTTTTCCAGATTTTTTATTCAGGCAGATTTTAGACAATTATCCCATTAGACGATTTTCCAGTTAGACGTTCGTCCGACGCCCCGTCCCTCCCCATTATCTAGTGCGTTAAATTTCCATGCAGTGAGTGGTTGTACTGTTCGTCCACAGCGGGCGCATTCGGGCGCACCCGTCCTTAAAGGGTTAAACTCATTTCTCATACAAGCAAAGGCGTCCAAAGGCATCCACACATGAGTGAAGCAGCATATGGTTGGTAATATAATAATACTATAATATGCTGATTTTCCACATATTACGTGGAGGGAAGACAGAAGGGCAGGGAGCCACTTACACCATTCCCAAAACAGGGGTTGGGGGGGGGGGGAGAGGCATGCTGGTGGCAGAGTTTAATGAATGGGGGCCTGGGGGTGCTTGAGAAAAACATTTAACTGTTTCAAAGCCAGTAGCCTGAGAAAACCAGAAACAGTTGGGGCATTCACTGTCTCTGCCCCAAGTGCATTCCAGATTGGAACAACCCGTGGCGAGAATAAATATTGACGACAGTCGAGACGCGAAGATTGTACAGCAAGCTTCAAATTGTGGCGCCTGGTACAGATATTGCTGGGGGCAAGATCAAAAATGGAAGATCAATGGAGATCAACCCATGTAGAATTTTATATGTCACAATAAGATCAAATTTTATTCGGCATAGTTCCAGCAACTCAACACCAAGCTTGCTAAGTTGGTTACCACAGTCAATTTCCCTGAAGCCAGGCAAGTACTTGGTGAACAGATATTGAACTCTTTCCAAGAGGTCAATGTCCTTGGACAAATGTGGAGACCAGTCAAAAACCTTGAACGCCCAAACTCTATTTGCAATACTGCCTGAAGTGAAGCACCTACATAAGAACGCCGAACGTCAGAAAGCTGCAGCGGAAATCTTTTGACAGTGGAGGGAGGGCTTCAGGTTTCCACTGAACCAAACCCCCAAGTCCCTGACTTCGACGGAAGAGGGCAAAGGCTCATGTCCGAGAAAAAACTCGAATTCATGGTTTTGGAAAATAAAATAGTTTGGTACAGAAATAGGCAGCTGCCAGTATCTAAACCATTCCTCAACGGCTTGGATCTACGTCTCCAATTCAGAAGATGCCCCTGAAGATGGGTTTTCATCCCCGATTTTCAAATCATCTGCAAACTTAAAACCGAACGTACAGTTATTACCTATCCTGAGGTCATTAATGTAAATCTCAAACAACAGTGGTCCGAGGACTGAGCCCTGAGGTACACTGCATGGGACATGAACCCTGGAAGAGTAGGTGCCCTCGATTGACACGCATTGGGTACGGCCCTCGAGGAAAGCTGAAAGCCAACCCTTACGGTTTCCTCCAATGCCACAGCTGCTGACCTTCAGAAGGAGCTTTCTAGGGATCGACCGAGTCCGGATATATCTGGATCCGGCGCCGGATAATGCGGTATCCGGCAAGATCCGGATCCGGCCATTATATTGAGCCGGATACCGGTTGCAACACAACCAAAACTTGTCGCCGCAAACATGTTGCATGCCTCGGTAAAATAAATCGACGTAAAATAACTAAGCGATCTACGGGTATAAAAAATTGCAGATGTAATAATTACAGTGTAAATTAGTGCACAAAAATATACTTCGGATAATCGTATTAGGTTTTCATAACTAAAAAAAAAGTTGAAGTTCGACTACGTAAATGCGCTTACGAAAATATTCATCTTCCGTTGCAGTACATGGGTTACCTTGAAACGATGGTCCTCTGGTTATTCCTCCATTACAGCGTTGTTTATGGCTTCCGAAATCCTTTTTTTAAAGTTTTTATTACCGTAGAAGTAGTTTAAAATTGTTTTATTCCTAATTTATATTCGCTATCGGTGACAGCGATCAGTTTACCGCCGTCATCACGCTCCCAATCCCTGCCGGCTGTCCGCCAATAGACGCACACGTGCTAGCTTCAATGGCTGTGACCTTGACTCGCTTCGAGTGACGTCACTTGCGACTGTCCCCCCGGAGCGATAGTGATCAAGTGATACACACGTGCAAATCGGGGAATCCCAGCATTCCAACACGGCCAAGATGGCGGCCATTTGTTACGTTGTTGAGTTACGACAGCTTGAACCAAGGTTTAGTTTTAGCAAACAAAAGCAATTTCACGTCAATTTTGACGATACGGCCAACAAAAACATCAATTAAGGTAATTAAAAGATGATATTAAATTAAATGAATCCAAAATAGGCGTGCCAAAGTACCTAATTCAGTCGGAATTAGGCTACATCTCCCTTGTATGCAATGGCGATTTTTCTTTGCAAACGGCGCTTTGCATAGCGAGTGCGTCGGGAGTTTAGAAACGGTTTTGAAGTCACGATAAATCGTGGTTTGGACGCCAAGGGGTCAAATTCGAAAAGTAAGATGGTTTAATGACGACATCAAAAACTAGTAAGAAATAATAGCATGCTAAACCAAAGATGACTTCCATGTTGCAAGAGTCGAGCCAGTTTTGTTCATAAAATGAAAAAAAATACAGCTTTTTTATGTTGATCTCGTTCCTTTTTTTTTTTTGCTTTCGGTCTTTGTTATACTGTACACAATACAAAACGGAACGAAAGCAATTTAAAGCAGTAAATAACAGACGTGTTGTGATTTTGATTTAGTTTTAATGCTACCAAAATTCAATAATTTTAATCTAAAATAAATAAGTGGACTACATAACTGGTTTCAAAAATATTTCAAAATTTTGCTAATTATTTTTCGAAATGAAGCAGTAGGCTAATCAATGAGAAATCCTTCAACTAGAAAAATTTTGTTTTCTGACTGATTAACCCAATGAGTGCTTTGACTGTTTCAAAAAAATTTGCAGAATTTAGCAACATTGCAAAAACAGTTCTGTAGCCTACATGCAATTATACTATTCTGGTACTCATAATAGCGTAAGACTTCTACGTGTTTAATGTAAGAAAATAATGTGAAACAAAGCGAAAATTAACACCATAGCTGCAACTTATAAGGCCGTGAAAAGAAATAAGTTTGTTTCTCGGGTATTTTCATTCAAAAAGTAACCAGGCCACCAGGCTTTTTATTTTATTTTTTATTTTATTGGAAGTAACTCGAGTCTTACTTTCAACTGCTCAAAACACTTGCATTTCAATTTTACGGAAAAATTTGCAAAACACTTAATTTTACGGAGCTGAAAGTGGTTAATTTAGGCTAAATAATACTTATTTTCAGCTAACTGAATTGCTTTTCCTTGTAATGGTAATAAATTTAGCCTGAACTAGCAAATAAAAAGCATCGACAAGGGGCAAATTTGACCACCAGGCAGGGCCTGAGAAACAACTAATTTTTTTTTCGTAGTCTAAGGGGGGAAAAATAAAACGCCTTATTTCGTTTTTGTGTGTGAATTACCCGGTATCCGGTACCGGTCCGGATCCGGCACCTAGATCCGGAACCGACCCGGCACTGACATCAAATTATCCGGAACCGACCCGGATCCGGAAAAACGGTATCCGGTCGATCCCTAGAGCTTTCTATGAATAACAGACTCAAAGGCCTTTTTAAAGTCAAAGTAAATAACATCCGAGGGGCCCCCGATATCCAGTGCACTTGTCCACCGATCCAGTACTGCCAACAACTGGTGAGTAGCCGATCTATTGGGGAGAAAACGAAACTGATCAGATCTGATAATAGAATGGTCATTTAAATATTTAAGGATCACATCCCGGATAATAGATTCCATGACATTACACACAACACAGGTGAGGGCGATGGGCGTATAGTTTCGTGGGTGTGATGGGAAACCTTTTTTTAAGACAGGCATAACGTGTGCCTGACTCCAGATGCTCGGGAGTCTTGTCTGGGCAAAAGATCGAGAAAAAATAACTGACAGAGGGCTACTGATGACATTAACAAGCTGCTTCAAAAGAAAGGCGGAGAGACCATCGAGTCCACAAGGTTTGCTTGGCTTAAGCTTTTTATTGGCTATTTCTACAGAATTCACAGAGAATTGAACCTAGGAGCATGGGACTGGAGATCCCAACAATTGTAGGGAGGGTAGTCTTGGGTTTCCATCGTCCAGGATTGTATTTGAGGCAAAAATATCGTTGAAGATCTCTACCTTCTCGATATCACCCTCA
>JAHWFP010127070.1:0-10289 GCA_023313725.1 Lithobius niger
TCATTTTACGGCAAGTTCTATCTTTAAACTGCTGCAGTAGCGGTTCTGATTCAGGTAAATGGATGTGATTAGACTTAGATGAAAGATGAGGACATGTACTTTCGAACAAGGGTAATTAAAACGATTTATTTTGATTAGGAGATGAGCTATGTCAGTTTATCTATGTGGTAGCGCTTTGAATTTTACGTCATTTTACGACAAGTTCAGGTTCTATTTTTAAACTGCTGCAGTAGCGGTCCTAATTCAGATAAATGGATGTGATTAGGCCTAAATAAAACATGAAGATACATACTTTCCAACAAGGGTAATGAAAAATATTTATTTTAATTAGGAACCAAGCTACGCCAGTTTATCTGCGTTGTAGCCCTTTAATTTGTGTGTCATTTTACGATAAGTTCCCTCTTTAAACTGCCACACTAGTCGTTCAAAATTATATAAATGGATGTAATTAAGCTTAAATGAAAGATGAAGATGTATATTTTCCAACAATGGTAATTAAAACGATTTATTTTAATTAGGAGCAAAGCTATGACAGTTTTATCTACATTGTAGAGCTTTGATTTTTGGTTGTTTTACAACAAGTTCCTAATTTAAACTGTTGCAGTAGCCGTTTTAATTCATTTAAACGGATGTGATTAGGCAAAAATCAAACCGCTACATCGTAGATAAACTGCTGTAGCTTAACTTCTAATTAAAATACATCGTTTTAATTACCCTTGTTGGAAAATATACATCTTCATCTTTCACTTAAGTCTAATTACACCCATTTATCTTATTTCAAATAAGCCAAAATAAGTAAGTAGCTCTCCAAACCGATAGTTACCGTTAGTTGTAAGGAAACGTATCTCGTTTTTAACGAAAAGACATGTTGGTTTAAAAATGTTCTATAAAATGTTCCTTACACCCATCTCCTGTCGAGATTCATACAATAAGTATGTTGAACACACTTAACACTGAACACGTTTGAATGCCCACATCCGCAACATAGTCAGCACCTAAAAGACCGAAGAAGCCAAGAAACCAGGTGCCAAGGCTTTTCTAGTAAGTCTTTTGTAAAAACTAGACTTGCAGAAACGGTAATAACAGCGTCAAAACCTTGCAACATTCACATCATGGGGGTCCCAGAAGCTGAGGTGTTTTTAGAAATCTTGATTCTGAAAGTGCCATTTTTGAGGTCCAAAAATGACTTTTTCTTCCAGTTGATCAGTGTGCTTTTGACCATCCCCCCTCTTGACGGCACTTGTAAACTTTATGAGCCTCCCCATCGCGAGGGTGTTAAATAATGAGCCTCCTAATTCCCCCCCCCCGCCTCCCCAGCGATAAATAATGACTGGTCCCTTACACCACTAGATACATTGAAAAGTTTACTTTTACACAGTTGACTTTTTAAAGTATTTTCAAGCCGTTCACATTGTTCCCATTTTCAAAGAGATAACTAGTTCTCGCCAATCACAGATTGAATTTGGCTACAGAATATGCTCAAGGAAGACACATATTCGCACAGAAGAAAAAAAGTCGTAACGACGAATTATAAACAGAAACAATTTTTTTTTTCGTAGTTTAGCTTAGCAATTAATCAGTAGCGCTGCGCAGCTGCTATCTCAGCGTGCCTTGGGTAGAAACATCTAATTCAAGTGTCGGATACAAGGGCGAGCTTCAGTCAAGGAAGGAAACAGCTCCGCACTTAACTGTGTTTCCGGCTTAAGAATTGCTCGCGCGATCAAAGTTTCGATTTCGGGTTTCGGTTTTCGAGACGAATTTACTTTATTTCAGGCACCTTGCGACAGGTGTCGCATCCATACAGTATGGGGTTTTTGATCATACGCTAGAGGGTACTGAATCAGATAGAGTTGAAAACTCATCATTTTCATAGACTCATGGTCTATTTAACCCGATTTTTGAGCGCACTGGCTAACAAACGCTGATTTTCGTTCGCTTCCCTCACTCAATCAGCGCATCCCCCTTCACTTGGCCCTCCAGAGGTTAACATTAATCATTCAATCATGAACACATACTACAAACTCACGGAATGGTAAATGTTCATACAGTTCTAATATTCTGTTGGCAGACGAAGATTACTAAAACTAATCAACTCTCAGCTGTTTAAAATTACTCGCCACTTACACTAGACTGCAAAAACAGCAAGTCTACATAAAATAAAATGTCCGCGTCACGTTATTGAGGACACTTTTTCTCCATAAAGAACACGTTCCCACCTGTGCTGACGATGTGCATTTTTTTCCTTATTTTCTTTCCGGATAAATTGTCCCTTTTATCGTGGTGGGAAAGATAATTCAGTTTAGATTCGTGTACCGTAAAAAGAAAAGACCAAACCTTTGCAATAAAAGATAAAGATATTCTGTATCTTAGTGAACCACCTATTTGCAAAAACAGTGCATTCTGACAATATAAGTACTGTAACGATAAGCGTGTTACACTTAAGCATGTTATAATCTACTGTTGGATGACAATACAAACAATGGTTACAACAATAATTTTTCACTTACGAGCCACTTCAGGGCCACGTGCTTCTAGCTGCAACCCCCATTTTAGAAAAAGGCACTCCCCATATGACGCTTTACCTGTCTGCCGAAATTCAGATCTGGCAACTTTCTCATTTTCTCCACAAAGAACACGTTCCCATATTTTCGTGTTGAGGTTTTCTTTGTTACTGGACCCAATACACCTGATTCGATTGATTTTTTAAGATTTCTACCGCATGGGGAATTTACACCAGTATGCTGAAATCACGTATAAGTTGATTTCAGTTAAAATACACAGTCTGCTAGTGAGCCGCCATCTGACAACAATTACACTCCAACAATTACACTCCAACAATTACGCTCTAACAATTAAGCTCCAACAACAATAAAACGTTTACTTGGCGGCGAAAGACTAGCGTGTGTCTAGATATGTCGACATCAACACAAATAAGCACTGATTCCAAAGCCTCGTCCATCCGTGTAACCAACAATACAATCAAGGTAACAATCACTTTAACAATATCACTTTAAACTTGCAGTGCACGAGGCTATCGTTGATACCAACAATAAGACCTCTGTAAACAATGAAACTCAATTTAGACCAATCACACCAAGAAAAAAAAAACAATATTATTACCCAACGAAAAAAAATTGTGCGGCCTTGCAGTGCTGGAAACACCGGTTCTCGTCAGATCCCCGAAGTTAAGCAGCATTGGGCTGGATTGATACTTGGGTAGGTAACCACCTGGGAATCTGGCTGTTGCAGACATAGGGCCTTAGGGCTTCGGGCAGATGACCAGGAGTGGTTAACGCTCGTTAAACCCTTGGAACCCTTGAAAAATTGTGCTGTGTAGTTTTGCTGTATGTAAAGCTAGAGCTCGTGGGTTCGGGCCCTCCAGTTCTTTAATAAATTCAGATTGAAAAGAATTGTTTAAACGACGCACAAACTGCTGGCATAGATGTGGCAGTGATGTGGTGGGACTGCTGACCAGCCCGGATGTCGCGGTGAGACATTGTGGTGCCAGGTTGAGGACAGTAGCAGCATGTATTGCGGGGCTACAGCACGTTTTAGTGCGGGTCAGTTGTGCTAGGGGTACGGGTTACATTAAGATGTTATCAGAAAGCGTTCTGTAGTCCGTGTAACATGTGTAAGAGGTGTAACGTAAGATAGGACAGATGGCCTGTGAAGGCCACCTTCCAGAAGATTAAACCTAAACCTAAAACCGCTGACATAAACCGCTGGACGATTAAAAATAAAGGATTGGTGAAAATCTGATAAATATCCAAAACGCGCAAAACTACGTTAATCAGCATTTATAACACAACTAAAAATAATTGTTTAAATTATGCATAAACAGCTGGCATAAACCACTGGAAAATTAAAGAGTGAAACTCGAAAATGCGGATAAATATTCAACATGCACAAAAATACACAGACAGGTTCGAGCAGTCAAATAGTGTGTGGTAAAAAATAAAAAACCTTCGCCCGTATCTGAAAAATCATGAATAAAAAGTAAAAAAAAAACACATACGTTCGTGTCAATTTATTTTAGTACCACTCCTAAGAACCATTTAATTATTTTTAGCGGCCTTATGGAAAATTCCGGTTTTTTTCTGTTCATTGCATTGCTGCGGTCTCTGACGTAGCACGGGCTTCCTCTAGTCTACATAATAAGATCGTTGAGTTAAGAAGACCGTCGATTTAACTGATTGATTGATTTTTATTACCACAAGCCTTGGCATTCAGCCATGCGCTCGGATTTAATTAGAATTAGAATTTATTTCGGGGAGCCCGGACCCGCAGTCATATACTCCCCACAACATACAACATACAATATAAGCCCTTAGAGATTCTACAAATTCTTATCACACAACAAGTGGTGCATGCATTTTGACATTGAACCCAATTGCAAAGATGAACCAGCACAGAACACAAAACCAACCCCTTTACCCTATACACACTATGATACTGAAGCACTGAAGTCACTGAAGCAGGGCGGAGTGCCCAGGGTCAGACCAGAGCGCCAATTTCTCTAACAAATCTCACTATCGCACGCAGCTGTCGTACACCGCCTAGGGGAGTGTCCGCAGAAAGCAGGGCACAGACACGCAAGTCCGCCCTAATGTACTCAATAATGCCTGTTCTGTATGACAAAAAAGAAGGTACTCTGGGGTATACTAAGCGTCATAGCAGATACATCTTGGGGACACAGACCAGCCCAGTCGGAACTGATGAGCCAACAACAAGGAGTGGCCTGTCCGAAGTCGGGATAAGATCCTCCCACTCCGTGCTGGCAGCCCATGTAACAAGGAACTCGTGCTGCAGCTTGGTTGCACGGCAAAAAGTGTGCGGCCAGCGGTTGCTCCCCCTACTCCTGTTCCCACTCATCATGGAACCACGAGATAAGACCAGCTCGTACAAACCACAGGACGACAAGTGGACGACAACAGTTCGGGCATCCGATCCAGTGGAGACTTTAGCCACACCATCTGCCTGCACATTCCCTCAATCCCAGCATGACCTTTCACCCATATCAGGCACACTAAGTCCTGGGTGGAGGCAGCGTGAAGCTTACGACTAATCTCATAAAGTATGGGATCACTCAGGGTACACGCGGCGATGGCGTTGCGCAAGGAGAGCAAAGCAGATCTCGAATCAGTCAGAATCGTGAAAGAGAGGAAACCTAAGTCCAGCACTACATCTAGTGCTGCAGAAAGAGCACACAACTCACAGATAACACTCGAAAACACCGCTTCAAGTCTCCAGCCGCAGAACACTTCAAGTGCCGGAATTGCAACTACCATTCCACCCGAGGAACTCCCCCGATCAAACGAAGCATCACAGAAAACCATGCATCAAACTGGAGCAACGCCAAAGACTCCCCGGATCTCAGGGCACCAAGCCCAAGGGCAGAGGCACGGGCAACCTGCAGAGGGGCAATACGCGACACTCTCTGCAGCAAAGTAATACCATGCCAGGAGGTCCCAGGGAGCCAAGCAGTGATGGCTGGATATCGAAATAGTCCCTCAACACACTTCCAACTGGCGTTACGGACACACAGTCGCACAGAAGCTCCGCCACACGATAATGAAGTGGAGGTTTGCAGGACTCCACCCAGAATGCTTACATAGAATAGTTGTGTTCGCAAGTAATGATTTGAACTTGTTTGTTACAAAATGAACGTAGCATTAAGTTAGCTTATGTAACAGGGCGTATGCTTTGGGCCATGGCCCAGAATAAATTCTCATTATCCGGCTATTGGCAGGCAGGCAGGCTCCGACAGCGTGAGGCGCTGGTTGGGCGCTGTGACTGAGTTAGTGAGTGCACAGTGGACATAGACTGCACTCAGTGCTTGTGGAGACCAGTGCGCCTTGTGACTGTTTCTATTCTTAGAGTACTTGTCATTGTATTGTTATTGGGCTAGCCAGTTGTTTTGTTTGTAGTTTTGCTTGTGGAGTATGAGGCTTCGGTACAGGGCCCCGAAATAAATTCATTCCGGCTATTGGTGTATAGTGGTGTAGTTTTACAGGCCTGCTGCTTCGGACCATGTGCTCAGTATTAATAAAATTACCGGCTATTGGTGTCACACACAAGGTCTCACTGTCTTTGGTAGTTCATTGTAGTATTACTGTTTGTAGTTTCGTGAGGGGTGTGTGGCTTCGGGACAGGGCCCCGCAATAAAATAATCATTCCGGCTATTGGTTGTAGTATTGTTTGCAGGGCGTGCGGTTTCGGGCCAGGGCCCTTAAATAATCCACTGCGGCTCACAAAAACAACAAATCCACTAAGAACTAAGAAGATTTGGAAACGAAAACAGGTTCTAAGCACAAGGTCCAGTAACGCAGGAAAAAAATATTTTTTTTAAAGGAACATGTCTTAGTAATGCGCACTGTCGACTGGTTAATCTAAATACATGATAGTGTGGTGCCGCCAAGTAGACGATCGGTCAAGTAGATGAGATTAAACAATTGTGATTGAGTGAGCAATTCCAGTGTCATAGCATAGATTAACAGTAACCTCGACAGTCGCAACTGAAGGGGGATGCACTGATTGACTGAGCGAAGCAAGCGAAAATCATCGTTTGTTAGCCAGTGTGCTGCAACTGTGATTGAACAAACTTAAGCATGTGAAACATGGACATACAATAAACCAAACCGTCTCAGTTTGGCTGATATAACGGCTAATTGTGCAATGGCAAATGTGAAACTTATGAATGAGAAAATTTAACGACATAAAATTCGTCCAGCAAAAAGGGAGAGTTGACGATAAAACCGTGTGGCCTTTTGTACATTCACAGTCATATATGAAGTGTTGTGGAATCCATCCGAAACCAAAACTGGTGTAAGTGACGCCCCCAAGTTTCCAAAAAGGATCGGCCTTTGAAAGTAGTGATATCATACAGCCAGGGAAAGGGCCGTCAAGGTTAATCCCATTAACCAAGTTAATCACACCGAATAATACTTTGGACGACGTTAAATGAAAACCTGAAGGCTGCAACTGCGAGTAACCTTTTCCTGGTTGAATGATATCGCTACTTTCAAGGCCGACCCTTTTTGGAAACTTGGGGGGCGTCACTTATACCAGCTTTGGTTTCGGATGGATGGTTTTTGGTTTTAGTTGTGATTGAACAAACTTAAGCATGTGAAACATGGACAAACAACATAAACCAAACCGTTTCAGTTTGACTAATGTAACGGTTAATTGGGCAATGGCAAATGTGAACCTTATCAATGAGAAAATTTATAGACATAAAATTCGTCCAGCAAAAAGGGAGAGGTGACGATAAAACCGTGTGGCCTTTTGTACATTCACAGTCCTATCAGAAGTGTTGTGATATCCATCCGAAACTAAAACTAGGTATAAAAGACGCCCCCACATTTTCAAAAAAGGGTCGACCTTCACACGTAGTGATATCATTCAGCCAGAAAAAGGGCCGCCAAGGTCAATCCATTTAACCAAGTTAACCACACCTAATAACACTTTGGACGTTAAATGAAAACCTGAAGATTGCTACCACGAGTAGCCTTTCCTGGTTGAATGATATCACTACTTTCAAAGGCCGACCCTTTTTCGGCTTCTCTTATGTTTTGGTTTTGGATGGATATAGTCCTATTTCAACCGGCTGAATAAAGCATTTGAACAAGAAATTTAAAATAACCTGACCTGCCAATAAGATATTTGCAGAGAAAGCAACAGAGAAATGGACAGTCAAATAGAAATGTGTCGTGGTTATGACGTAAAGTAACCTATTTCGTTTCATATTCCGTTCTTTGGCGAAACGTGTTTTAATCCATAAGCCACAAGACTACTATTGGAACCAAAGTACATTGTATTACATTTTGCAGTGTCAAGTAAGAATGAACTTTTTTACCTTTTAGATGATTTATTTCTGTTGTTTACTTTGTTTCAGACCTTTTGCTACTTCCTTTCAGCGTAATGATGAGTCTACAAGAAGAGACGTGGAACTGCCGTGCGATGACGTAAAGATCGAAGATGTTTTTTTTATGCAAGTCAATTAACAAGTTTTCAAGCTGATCTGGTTTATATGCCTTTTATGTTTCAGAAGTCTAGACGAAGTCTTTATAGGCAAATTATCACTCATTCAGCGACTTATTATTCTTTAATCTATAGCCATTCATGCTACAGGAGCTAACTGTCAGTAAAGGATAAAACAACCAGATGTGTGTTAGTCATCGCTGAAGAAGAAAAGGATAATAAACTTCTTTCAGTAAAACAATAGAAACAAAAGAGGGGGGGGATGAGGCTTAATGGCGCGTCGACAGCTTGGTCATTAGCGCCAGCCTCAGTCACAGTGCAGTGGTCCGGGTTGCCACTGCACCACACATTACAGAGATATTATTCAAACCCCTAATCTAAATCTTGTCATACATCTGTACCTCCTGCAAAAATTGAAAAACACCGGACAGGAGGACAGACTTATCGCCCAATTGACGCACAATGTCATGCGGAAGATGGAAACGACGACGAAAACCATCAAGATGGCAACAATCAACAAGGAAGTGCCGGACCGTAAGTGGCCGCCGACACCAATAACATTCAGGAGGGTCAACCCCCCGCAAAAGGAAACAGTGAGTAAGTCGAGTGTGACCAATGCGCAAACGGGCCAACACCACCTCCTCACGGCGACTGCGGCGACACGCCGAGTGCCATTCCTCAACAGTGCCTTTAATAGCTCGCAATTTATTGCCGTCCTGTCCATCCCACGAGGCTTGCCAAAAAGCGTGTAACCTCAGACGCAGAGTTGGAAAAGCGTCCGAGGGAACAAGGCTGAGATCCCTTCCGAGAGGGCCAGAAAGGGCCCCTTTTGCTGCAGAATCCGCTTGCTCATTTCCACCTATCCCAACATGGCCCGGGATCCAGCAGAAAAGCACGGTTTTCCGCTGGCCAGGCAAGCGGGAAAGCAAAGCTTGGACACGTTGTGTCAAGGGGTTCCTAGGATTGTAATTCGCCAAGGACTCCAGGGCACTCATCGAATCGCTAAAGATAATGAAATGCGTGCCCTGAAGGCCAAGGATCCATTCCACCGCCAAACCGAGAGCCAAAAGCGCTGCAGAAAACACAGAATAGCCTGATGGAAGGCGATGGGCAACCGTCACTCCCTTACAAACACAAGCAGAAGCCACGCCAGCGTCTGACTTCGACCCATCAGTAAACAGCCGTTGATAACCGGCGTACTGAGAACACAGCCGCCGGAACTCCTGTAAGTACCTTGCTGGTAGAGTGGAACCCTTCGGGAGGGACGCCAGAGCGAAAATGAAAATGCCACTTGGGACAAGCCAAGGGGCCACTGGCATCGCCCCAAGCCTCAAGACGGTGGGCATTTCAAAGGCTATCTCCTGACAGGACTGCTGGAGCCTATCGCGGAAATCACCCTTACCCACCCTGCGTCTACCGACTCGCAAGTCTGGCCCAAAAACCATGGACCAAGCAGGACTGGATTCCACAGCACGTAAACGCACAGCATACTGAATGGCCAGCTTCCGCCGACGAATGGCCAAAGGTGGCTCCGAGGCCTCAGCATAGAGGCTGACCACTGGAGAAGTTCGAAATGCCCCAGTCGCCACACGCAGGCCACTGTGATGCACAGTGTCCAACACCTGGAGAGTCGAGTCACTAGCCGAACCAAAAGAGTCGACTATGATTACGTTCACTCTCTTCGCCCAAATAATTTAAAACTTATGAGCCACACAGCAAAATAATAAGTAACATATAATTGACAATTGATATAATTGATAATATAATTGATCTCTGAAGATCCATTTACTCGGCCGAGTGAAAGAATGTACAATACTGGAGTTTTACGTTATGTTGCAAAATTGAATTCAAAACATTCTTCGTAACCACTTCACGACACCTATATGAGTTATACCCTGTACTCTTTTAATGACTCTTCCACCGATCTTTACAAGTGCTTCTGGATAGGTCTACCACCACGCGCGAGATTTGGTGTCTGAACGATACAAAAAAAGCGATCATGTTGGTATTCAAATTCAAAACGTATGAATTTGGTAACAATAGTGTTGTTTTTTTTTAACATTTGTAATTATTTTCTGTATTCTTCACACTAAAAGCACTTTCACTACGATACATTATAGCAAATAGCGTTGTGTTGTCCAGGTAGTGCTTGTGTGGCCGCACACCCTTATCTGCCTCAACGCCACTCCCTTACTGCCTCTACTAAAAATCGGCCCATAAAGAATATTACAAACAAAAACGTCAAGTGTGCCGTAAAATAAAGGGTTATATGATTGAAGTTTCACTTTACTTGTTAAAATGTACACGGA
>JAHWFP010127072.1:0-15945 GCA_023313725.1 Lithobius niger
CAACAACATTGACAGGCCACACATTAAATAATGACATTTTGTATTGATATTTTTAATTGTCTTTGCAGGAATTTTTGATGGCCGCCCTGCAGACTACTGTTTTATGCTTCTTTTCATGTGGGGAAATGCTGTTGTATCCTTTTTGACTTCATGATTGATACTATTTTGGTGGTAGGCATATTTTTACATGGACTGGTAGTCTATTTAACAAATAGTATTCAGATTTTTTACTGAGTTAGCTTTCCCTAAAGGTTGGCATACACGAAAACTTCGTAAAGCACACTGAAACTTCGTAAAGCACACTGAACCCAAGATTTGAGAAATTTATTCTACTATGTGTCCCAAAAATCACTTGCCATGTTGTTACACAGGAACTTCGGGCAACAGGTTACACAGGAACGCTCAGCACGACCATGTTAATAGCAGTGCAACGTGTTGAGCTTGTGTTCAATCCTTCCCAATGTCAGTCGCCACTCACCATTTGTCGAGTGGAAATCGACAGTTAGCGACTTAGCCTTACGTTCCAAAATGGCGTCTAGCTACGGAGCATACCACTAAAAAGGGGAACTTTGGAACCGTATAAGTTAGACGAACGGTTTGCGGCATTATGCTCAGATTCGTAAGGGCTATATATATAACTGGAGTTTAAGAAAACTGCACAATTTTGTTAATGCATAAATTAGAGAAACCTTGCATCGTACAAGTCATTTTTGGTATGTGGCGAGTAGAATTGTGAAATGGCAAGTGCTTTGTAAGGTCTCCTGGCCAAGTGGCGACTGCTACTAGATTGACATTCAAAAGGTTTGCTTGTGTTGCGAGTTGCGACCATCATTGAAGTGCAGAGATGCAGCAAATGGAATTCACCGGCGGCATTTCTTTTGAAACCATTGCTTCAAGCTGTGTCAAATTTATTGTGAAAGGGCAATAAATCTCTCAATGACTTACAGAACAGAATTCTGCAAACATTCCGGAGATTAACTCCCCAGATGCTTGCAGCCATCAGAGATGAGCTGGGAAGCCGAATTGGACATTGTATTGCTGTAAACTGACGACACTTTGAACATCTGTGCTAACTCCATATGACGAGTGACTTTTGGGACAAACTGTAGATGGGGTTAGTTTCTTCAGTTCATTTAAAGTTTACATTGTCGTAGTGTTGCACCATATACCAGTACTGGTATTGAATATGATGGTAAAAAATAAATATTTCGTATTAGTTTTGTTCCTTCTTTTGGCATCACTGTATTACTGCAGCAGCAGTATTTACCGATGGTTATGTTATGATGATCACCATTCACAAAACCAGCTTGGCCTCCCTTTTTTGGATGTCAACAATTCTTTTAACTAACTAATTTGCGCAGTTAGCAAAAGGTGCACCACCTATCGGAGGTTTTGAAGTTCGCTCGCACGACTGAAATCTGATCCTTCTCTTAGGAAGAACCCACGTTATGGGGGAGAGGAAGAAGGTTTTAATCAATCTTCGTTTAATAGCATTGTTCAATAAATAGTGTGGAGCCTTATATGCTCAAGTTGAGCTTAGGTACATAAAATGCTAAAAGTTCTGTATTTTATTTGTATCAGATAATTTAGGACCTCAATATTACTGTGGACTGCTATTTTCAGAACCGTACTATCCTGTAAAGACTTATGACACCGCCCAACACACAGTCATAATTTCAGTTTGCACCATCTCTTGCTGTCTCTTATTATGGAAAACGATGCGTTCTGTAAAAAATAAGTCGAATTTGATGTGTGTCTGTTAGTGAGCGAAGAAGTGAAGCCTTCAACAATTTGCTAACGCATGCACAGCTGAATTTTTTTTTTCAAAATGCAGTTCAGCAATGCAAAAGGAATGTTACCTACTCTTATTTGACTTTTTAAATGGGTTTAATGTACTCTGTTAGCTTACTTTTACTTTATGATTTATTGGTTATTTACAGCTGTTCTAATTTTTGAAAGGTTGTATTAGAATTACTATTGCGATGAGTTACGGCAGACTGTATGTTCGTTAAGTCGGTGCAAGTCTTTACACCGATAGCCCGTTAATAGTAAGATACTGTACAAGTAGTAAGTTGGTTTCTATTTTAATTGAGCAGTTTTGTATTGCAGTAGTTAAAATGTTCTGTCTCACATATTTTGTGGTAGGGGCATTTCCGAAGTATGCTCTTACTGCTAAATGCATACAATTGACATATTAAATGACTACCCTTGTGAGAAGAACATGGTCTCCACCTGTTTGAAAGGAAAGAAATGACCGCCCGGGACATGATCTGGTTTGAGTTCCATTCGGGACGGATACCTCGTCTTCCTCTTGGGTTAGTGTGCATTTTTCCAACAAGGCCAATCGTTAATACAGCAATGTTAGCTGATTTAACCCTGTAACTTCTGCTTTATTGTGTAAATTTGAAGAATTAACTATTTTAATACGTTAAACCATTTTTAGACCTTAACTCACTTTAGCTTGTTGGTTTACTTATGGGCATAATGGTAAGTTTTTATTTCTTTCAGGTAAAGTGATTTTGGCCACGTACGTATCACTTACCGTCATTGCCTAATTTTTTTTTGGTTCACTAGTTGCTGATGGATTCCATGGTGATGGCAGTATTATACGTTTGGAGCCAGCTCAACAAAGATGTCATTGTCACATTTTGGTTTGGACTTACATTTAAGGTTAGCATCTCAGCTCTGTAAAGTACATTTGAACCTCAACTTTGTCGAACTGACTGGTGGTCTACTGTTAGTGAATGGTTCGAATCAAATACCTTATAAGTGTAGTAACTGATAAACCTTGCAAATTTTAAATTTATAACTGCGTGCTTGTAATGATGATTCAACAACTCATTTATTCAGCTACATATCATTTCAGTCCTTTGTACAAAATTGTTTATTTTCCTGTGCTTTGGTTTAGCATACATCACATCTATTCTCCTTTGTGAAGTCCTCCTCGTCTGTGTTACCAAGGGATCCCTTCCCTACCACACGGCACATTGTAACCTACACCACACTGCATATTTAATATTGTAATACAGATTAACCCCATTATAACGATACCTCTTACAACAATAAACATGTTATCACAATGCTATTTTTTAGGTTCTTCAGGCAATGGTGCATGTAAAAGTGATTGTTTATACCGTTAAACCTGATATAATAATTCTATTTCCAAACTCCAATGAGCTATTGGTATAAAGAGGTTTATGCAAACTCGCGTCACTTCCTTCTGGCCCCTATTATCCCCACTCCCCACTCTTTTTCTTTACGCTCTGGGAGGTCTTCAAAATTTTGGTTGTAATGATTTTTGTTTACCAAACATTTCTTTGTATTCAATGTATTTAATTTGTTAAGCCGGCATAACCATAACCTTCATGCTTGTTGTCCGGTTTAGCGAAGGCCGCTGTGGTGTTGTGCATGGCTACTAGGGATCGATCGAGTCTGGATATATCCGGATCCGGTGTCGGATAATGCAGTAACCGGCGAGATCCAGATCCGGTAATTGTATTGAACCGGATACTGTTTACAACAACCAAAACATTGTCGCCGCAAACATGTTGCATGCCTCGGTAAAATAAATCATAGTAAAATAACTAAGCGATATGCGGGTTTAAAAAATGCAGACATTGTAATTATATTGTACAAAAATATACTTGGGACAATCGTATTAGGTTTCATAACTAAAGAAAATGTTGAAGTTCGGCCACGTAAATGCGCTTACGAAAATATTCACCTTGCAGTACTTGGAAGACCTTGAAATGATAACGTCCTCTGGTTATTCTTCCATTACAGAGTTGTTTACGGCTTCCGAAATCTTTTTTGAAATTTTTAATATCGCAGAAGTAATTTAAAGTTGTCTTATTTCCTAAATTATATTCGCTATCGATGAAAGCAATCCATTTATGGCTGCCATCGCGCTCTCACTCTCAGCCGGCTATCCGCCAAGAGATGCACACCTGCTAGCTCCAATGATTGTGACCTTGACTCGCTTCGCGTGACGTCACTTGAGACTGGCCCCTGCCGCGATGAGTGATCACGTGCCAATCGGGGAATCCCAGCTTTCCAACACGACCTAGATGGCGGCCATTTGTTGCGTTGTTGTGTTACGACAGTTTGAACCAAGGACTAGTTTTAGCAAACAATAGCAATTTCACGTCAATTTTGACGACATGACCAACAAAAAACATCAATTGAGGTAATTAAAAGATGATATTAAATTAAATAAATCCAAAATAAGTGAGCCAAAGTACCTAATTCAGTCGGAATTACACCTCTGTTGTACGCAATTGGCAGTGTTTCTTTGCAAACGGGTGCATCAGGATTTTTAGAAACTGTTTTGAAATGACGATGAATCGTAGTTTGGACGCCAAGGGGTTAACTTAAAATCTAAAAGTTAAGACTTTGTCATTCTCCACTTGGGAGAGCCGTAAAGCTACGTCATGTAAGTACTAACTTACTGGTAGAATTGCCATTTTCTCCTCATAGCTGTAAGAAATTGAACATTCTCACAAATAGGTGTGTCCTTACATAACTATTGTTATATTGTACATCTGTCACTGTAATGACACGTTTTAAGTTTTGTGACTAATGGCTTTGTAAACACATTTCAAATCGTAAAGGCAGTAAGTTCTTGCCGTCATGACTCCCCAACCCCTATCCCAAACATTTAAGAGCCATTTCAGTGTCAGAGGTGAAAACTTGCCTTAAAATGGGATTTTTGTAGAATGCTAATCAAGCAAAAGAAATCGACGTACAAAATAATTGGCTATCAGAAACTGAAAACAATTTAAACGAACGCATAATTTCAAAAGCTAGATATTTCATCAGAATCTTGGTGTCAGCCATGTGTTGCGTCATTCTTGTTTGTGCACCATTCCTTGTCTTTCCAATATAAACTGCATTAGGAATTTTTAACAGAATGCCACTCATTCCTTCAGTGTTGACCACAAGTTCCGTGGGTGTATCATTTTTATTTAATTCTGGCTCTATCATTGGTTTTAAGGTTTTTTCATGATACTGGTTTTTTTTTTATATAGGCAATGTATCTTCCTTGGGTTCTCTTCGTCTTCAAGCTTGTCTTAGCAGGAGGGTAAGTAAAAATATTTTGTTTTGCAATCATCATACCGATTGTCAGATTTGCAATAAAATTTAAATAATTTGCTTTCTTTTGATATCCAGGTTTATGGATGAACTAGCAGGAATCTTGATCGGTCATCTGTACTTTTTCTTGGAATTCAAGTATCCGCTAGACTTCAATGGACCTTCCTTCTTGAAAACTCCAGAATTTTTGTAAGTTTTTTAACAAAAACATTTTTAGTCGCATCTTAGGCCACACAAACAAAAAAAATTATGTTTCTCAGGCGCTGCCCACATCCAGGAAAACACCCCATATTTTGGCTTTTTTCCCCAATTATCAAAAAAAAATCGTGTTCATCGCGTATTTTAAAGTGGCACTATCACCGATTGAAAAGCAAACAAAAATACCATGGTGCCATCTAGCAGCAGTGATATCGTTAACCTTTACAGCTTGCTGCCAGATGCGCGAGGACGTAGTAAATATTCACTCAATAATTAAGGAAGCTTGTGGCTTGTTTATTTCGTTAAAAGAAATGGTGTTGTGCATTCCTTCGCTTGATGCAAGCAAGTGCTAGATAGTACTAAATACCGCTAGATGTTGCCAGATTTTGCAGACTTTCATTCTGTGATAGTGCCACTTTAAGTCCATTCTGTAGAGTGATTTTAGACTAAAGGCTGCGACTCGCGAGTTCCCATTTACCATTGTGGATTGGTACACGTGTAAAGAAACATAACGTCGTACATTCTAAAATTGCTTTAATCATGGTAGAAATTATGCAACTTAAGCTTTTTATGTGATAATGACTTTGTATTGACCATAAAGAACGCTTTCTGTGCTAAATACAATGTACCCTCATCATCATTTTCTGTAACAAATAAAAAAAATTACGCATGCCTCATCTTCTTAAGGAAATTATTTGCCCGAGAAACATTTTTTATCTTTGAAAAAATGAAGATTGCTCGTCAGTTTTAAGCATGTTCATATTTACTTGGGTAATACCGAAATTCCAAAATTGTTGTTTCACAAATCCTACGTGTTATGGGTTGGAATGAGGATGACATATACTTTAACGAAACTTAACGATTAATGTAGTATTTAATGACTAGATGTGTAGAGAGTGCCTGACTGTCAGACTGACAAGCGGTTTGGTCATCTGCATTCGTGAATATGCAAAAAGCTCCTTCTGTAGTCCGATAACTTTGCAATTTGATAGTTGTTTAACAGTGACATTCGGTCGGCTTGATAATTGTACCTTGAATAACCCACTTGCTACACTACCGTTGTAACCCCAAGATGCAGTTCGCAGGCAAATTTATGATTATTCCATGTCGCAGATTTGCCACCAGACGTCAGTCACGCAGCTTAGTAACTGAATACATTGAATCACTTCAAAAATATAACCGCGTAATTAGGAATATCTAACTAAGCCCTTGAAACTTTAAATCAAACTGCTCTCATCCATAGAGCAGATCTCTAGTCAGACTGTTTGGCCCTTGTTTGGGCTGTCAGTAGAGAATACTCTGTGGTTGAGAGCAAAGGCACCTTGGCGGGGGGAATTTAACAAGCATAAAACCGAACTGGCTTCAGCAAGCTAAAATGGGGAAACTAATGCTTCTGTGCATTCCACTGAAATCAAATCACTTGGTGTCATGATCGACAGGCCTGAAACCTGAAGCACAGTGCATCGCTGCTCTGAAAAAGGCTAACAGTGCCCTTGGCCAAATTAGGCACCATTTCTCCTTCCTTAACGTTGCCACCATGAGGATGCTTTACACCTCTTTAATCCACCCACATCTGGACTATTGTGTCCATTTTTGGTCAAAGACTGCACCATCATTGGGAAGGTACAAAGGCGTGCATGAAACTTGTCCCTGGCCTTCATGACCTCCCTTCCCTGCAATGGCTGAACCTTCAAACCCTGGAAAAGCGGAGGCTGAGAGGTCACATTCTGCAGAACTACAAGATTGTGCATCTGCTTGATAAACTCCCCAAAGAAAAGCTCTTTGTCGACCCTCTGAGACAGTCTAGGGCCATCCCTACAAATTTCACAAACCATATGCTCGCACCCATGTTGTGTGGTTCTTTTTACAACCTTCGGGTTATTAATGCCTGGAATGCCCTTTCCCGCGAAGTTGTGTGCACCCCTAGCCTGTTGCAAGGCTAGGCTGGATCGCTATTTGGCAGCTTAAACTTTTCCCTTCCCACCTCGTAGTTTTATCACTCTGGTGATGTATTATTATTATGTTATGTTTGAGACTCCATTCTACTGAATGTTAAGCACTCACATTTGTGGGTGAGAGCAGCCTTGATTTTAAGTGATCACCTGCCATTAACAGGCCTAAATGTGGGTGTCTAACATTCAGTAGAACGGAGGCCCATACAACAGTAGTTTGCTTTTTAGATTCTGGTTTTGTGCTTGTCAAAGCCCTTGAAAATAAGTTTGGAAGCAGTATTGTGTGTTTTGACTAGGTTACATTTGATTGTTTTTCTTATTAGCTGGCATTTATTTAATGTATGTACCTTTTGTTATATTGAGTGTTAGTAACTAGTCACGGCTGTTAAAGCCAGTGGTCACATGATCAAAATTGAGCCAACGACGGCATTAAGCATTGTATTACAGCAAGTACCCAAATCGTCAAAGCCCTTGAAAATAAGTTTGGGAGCAGGATTGGGTGTTTTGAATAGATTACATTTGATTGTTTTTACTATTAGCTGGCATTTATTTGATTTATGTACCTTTGGTTATATTGAGTGTTAGTAACTAGTCACGGCCGTTCGAGTGGTCACATGATCAAAATCGGGCCAACGACGGTATTAAGTGTTGTATTAAAAACAGCAAGTGCCCAAATCGTTACGAACATATCTCGTTGCAAGTTTAAAGGTTTCCATCACAATACCGTACCATTTTACATGAAAGATTGCAAACTTAAACTAAAAAGAACGAAAAACGGTAGGATTTATTGGTTCAGGCTAACTGGAACAGTCACCTGGATGTCTTTCTTGCGACTTCTTGTTCCACTACCACATCCTTTACCTGAAGCAAGTTAATAGGCCTTGATCCTACCGGCTGGTACTGCTTTTGTATTAGCAACTGATATGCACCATTTACAATTTCCAAATCATTTACAGGTACAGGTATTTTCCTGGACGCCGAGGAGGTGGAAGAGGAAGTTTTGGACAACCTCCGGCTGCCGCACGTCCACAGGCTGGGCCAGCGCCACCGCCACCAGGACAGGGACGGCATACCTGGGGACAAGGACACGTCCTAGGGCAGTAATACGTACGTTATGGATAGCACCAAACAAACGGTGTAAAAATTTGTATACTTGTAAAACCAGATTTTATTTAATAAAGGTCACGGGTTTCCTTTTTGAGGAATTTTTCTATGAGATACCGTTTTTAAGGTTCTGCGATGCAAAGATTTGGGCAAGATCCCATCATTAACTTAAAATATAGCAAAAGCCTGCTCGGGGCCGTAGCCACTAGCCAGGCCTCCGCATTGACGAGCGGCTGCGGTGGGTAAAAAGTTTGGTAACTAAACTAGCGGTGCGGTGGTCAGCTGCATATTTTGTACTTTGGTTATTGCTCTTTGAAAACACTAGAACACGTAGGAAGGCTGTTTTCCACTGTTTTAAAAAAAAAAAGGCCGCTACCTGCAAAGGGGCAAGTCACGTGATGCGTGAACCGAACATTCTGAGTTTGGCGTACGTTTTTTTCGTTGCAGTAGCATTCATTCATTTCGTTATATGTAAGCAAACCACAAAATGATGAAACTAAATCCACAACGTACAACTTAACATTTTCAGCTTGGTAAAATCTGAAAAATCATTAACTTCGTAATAATTTGTGGAAATACTTGCTAGTATGACTGCACTGATACCAACTTTACGGATCCGAGACCGAACCGGTTTTTTAAAAAAATTGCCGATACCAGTGCCATAACCGATATCCAAAATTGTATCCCCAATTTGTCATCAACGGTGTAGTTTTCTGCAAAAGTCTAATAATTATTAAAATTTTATAAACTGTAAATGGTAACCCACAGTTAAAACATAAGTAGGAGGATATTCAGTGATTTCCTAGCAAAATGTTGCGAATCGCATGTCATAATCTTGAACGGTTCCAGAGTTATACAAGATATTTCTGTGAAATTTGCTGATACCGCACATAGCAACCGATCTAATCCAGTATCTGTAACGGTGCAGCCTTACTTGCTAGCACACTGAGCTGATTGAAAAATAAAAGCGGACGATGCATCTAATACAAAAATAGAAGCAGATGACACAGAAGACAAATTTAATTGCTTGTTATAACGTAAAGCGAAGAACAGCTTTGCTTCACATATTTGGTGTGGTCTCTTCAACGCCAAAAAGATTTGGCAAGTTAAGGAATCTATGCTGTAAATTAAAAAAGTGTAAAATTAAAGCAATACTGCCTTCCACCGATATGAGGTTTTGGAGGAGGAAGGAGCCAAAACAAACAAAATACGTGCGTTTATTTTTTAATTTTAAATAGAAAAAAACAAAAAAACATTTATTTGGCCTTCAAATAAAATACCTAAAATAAAAGCATGTACAGTATTTGGGTTTCAAATAAAAATGCAAAAGGAACGTATCCACGCCTTAAATGAAGATGATCCCGATGAACACATTCAGTTCTGTGAGGAATTCCTAGATTTCCTTGCAGATGATCCACAGAATGTGGAACGGATATTGTACTCCAATGAAGCTAAGTATCATCTGAATGACAGGGTTATCGTCACAACTGCATATGTTACAGTGACGACAAACCACACGTCACCTGGCACCAATGTTTGGTGAGATAATTGGGGGGGGGGGGGAGCATTAGACCTTCTTCCTTGATGGAACAATCAACAGTGCAGTATATCTATCGTCAGCTGCTAGAAGACAGGATTCTGCCAGCTGTAAGGGAAAAGTGTCCCACAGATATTTTCCAACAAGATGGTGCATCACCGCACTATGCAACACACCCAATAGCTGGATTGGCAGAAGAGCTGCGATGGAATAGCCCGCGCGGGCATTCAACCAGCCCAAGATATTGCAACTCTCATTACTGCTGCATTTCAGACATTTACTCCTGACTTATGCAGGAGAATATCCTTAGGTGTGGAAAGCAGATGTGTTGAGTGTATCGTTGCTGGAGGAGGACAGTACGAGCACCTTCGTTCGTGATTCAATCACCTGGAACATCTTTCTTTGCCTCTAAACCTTAATGATGGATTTAAATTACGTTATAACTGGTTTGAAACAAAATGTCAAACGTCATCCTTCTAGAGGTAAGCCTATCTGGCCCGGCAATGGGACAGGGGACCATGGTAGGCTTTATTGTCCTAGTATTTTAGATAAAGTAAATCTTGGGCTGGTACCAATATCTGGGATGAAAATGTTCCATCTGGACTAGTCTCTAAACAGCTATTTCCTGGGATGTTGGAGCATATTCGTAAAATATTAATAAAAACATTAGCTACTGCCCGTTTCCCTAACTAAACAACTTGGAAAACCTGGAAATGTCAGGGAAATTGAGAATTAAAAAAATTATCTGAACCCTGCAAATAATTTTTTTTTCTTTTTACTTGAAACTAAGGGCTTTTATTGTTTGCTTTTAACGGGGCTTTAGGGTTTGTTTCGCCTACGAAGCCAGACGGATCGGTCAATTGAACCTGAAGCACCTGAATGAGTTTGTGGTAGTAAGAAAATGCTTCTTGACTACGCTGCCCAAGGTGATGGAGCATTTGCAGCCAGGGTGGTGGATGGCCACCATAGATCTGTCTCCGGCGTATTATGCAGTGGCAATAAAGACTGTTGCGCGACGGCTGTTGATGTTCTCCTGGTAAGGTTGCCTGTACCGCTTCTGTGTGTTGCCATTTGGGTTGGCTTCGCCCCAGGTACGTTTATGAAACTTATGGCCGTTGACTGTTTTTTGCGCCGGGCCAGTGTGTTGGTTTTCATTTATCGGGATGATTTTGCGGTGATAGGTCCATCCGCAGCAGGTGTTAAGCGGAGAGCGTTACAAACCTTCCGGAGGCTAGGTTTTTTCGTAAATTATGGTAAGAGCGCTCTGGTGCCGTCGCATTGGATCTAGTATCAACCCGTTTTGTGCTCCCGCCAGAAAAACAAGCTTGTATGTTACAGTTGGTTACAGTGCTGCAACGGAACCCAGTTACGGTCGTTAAGAAGCTTCAAAGATTGTTGGACATAACTGAAAGCATCTTGTGTGCCGTGGAAGACGGCAAGCTGCACATGCGTTGGTGGCAACACAACCTCGTGATAGGGTCTCGTGCACGGAGGAGGGGTCTTGAGAGGACTTTAACTGGTGACATTAACATTTGTGACTGGTGACATTTGTACATTAACCGTCAAGGGGGGACAAAGTCCCAGACGCTAAATGCCATGGTCCGTAGCCTGGAGCAGCGACGATGTGTGATACGGGCGGCCTTTGTGTCGGGCAAATTAAACGTGACAGCTGATGGTCTGTCTCGAGTTTTTCGGGATAGGTTCCATTTCCGGTTGGGTAACACAGCATTCCGGAGGATTTGTAGGTGGTTTGGGACACCAGACGTGGACTTGGTCGCATCAGAGGCGATGGCCCAATTCAGAGATTTGGGTCGTGGGGAGCGCTGCCCAGGGGCAGAGTTCGTAGATGCATTGAGTGTGAACTGGGGCCCATTCTTTCCGTGCCTCTCCCCCGCGTCCTTTGATCAAACGTTGCATAGACAAGCTGGTGGCGGATCGTGTACGATGGGTGGTACTAGTGACACCGGACTGGCGATGTGCAGCCTGGTTCGTCAGGCTATTGGCCTAGGCCATGGAGGGGCCGTATGCCTTGCGAAGCACAGCGGCCCACTTTCGGGACCCATACTCCGACGCCGAGGTGGCAAACGAGCGGGGTCCCTGGGTAGTCGGGGGTGGTGGGGTACCGGGTGGGACCAAGGGGTCACCACAGACATTGTCGGAGCTGTTCCGGGGATGAGTGCACTACTTCCTAATCTATCTATCCCAATCTTGTAACACAGTGAGGAGGATTCTGCGAAGGAGAAATGAAGATTCTCCCAGAGAACTTGTCCTCATCAGGAGAATCTTAAGCGCCGGTGCACACGTGCGATCGCCGCTGCCATACCGCATTTGCGGTTTGGTTTACATGCCATCTGTCGGATACTGCACACGTACCAGCGTCGACGTTGCGTTACCGCCTGCCGCTCACCCGCCGCTCATTTTGTGCCGCAATTCCCCCCGTCAACGCAGCGGTACCGTAGCGTTAATAAAACGCAATTGCGTCGAGTACCTTGGATGACTTGAGCGGTGCACACGTCCGCCGTTTACCGCAAAAGCGTTACCGAAAATGGCGTCCAATTTCGAAGAAATAGACATGGAATTGTTTATTGGGGGAGTAAAGAACTATCCTGAAATATGAAATGTTGCTGCAGAAATGATTGAAGACTCATTGGGAAGTAATTGAAGAAATTATCCGAATATTTTTTAGTTAATCTGCAAAGGATGTACAACATTTTCCCCTGGTACGTCTTAAATAATACATCAATGTACCAAAATTCGTCGCATTGGTTTTAAAAAATATTTTTTTTTCACGAGGTAGACGAAAAAAAAGCAACATCGTCTCACTGGTTTCAAACTATAATTTTTTGTACACGAGGTTTGGGAACCGAACGCGCACGCGCGTTAATAAACGCACATGTGCATTGATTAGATGCGTCACCGCAGCGTCCAAAAAACGCACGTATGCACCGGCGCTAAGTTCTCTATTGAGTCGAATCCGACGGAACTGTGTTACAAAAATCGGTCCGCCCGCCTCCTTGCACAGACGATGGCCTTCACTGCAAGTAAAGAGTGAGTGGACGCGAGCAGGGGAGTAGACGGAAGTGACGTACATTTTGCATAAATGAATGCGTTAATGAGATGGTGGGGTAGTAAAAATACGCCGTAGGTAAAGGAAGGGATCGCAATCTTGTAACAGTTTCGTTCGATTCGACTCGGAGAACTTAAGATTCTCCTGACGAGGACAAGTTCTCTGGGATAATTTTCATTTTCCCTCTATCTTCTAGACGTAAGTGCTTCTAGAGGAGGTGCAGCAATGAAACCAAACATTGCAGCAGGAAAGTTAATGATTTGCATCACACAATAAGCTTGCAGTGATCTCTTCAATGTAATGAACACATGGAACCTTCTCTAAATGAGAAAGAAAATGTGGAACTTTCTCTAAATGGGAGAGAAAAATGTGAATAGGATTCAAGATATAACACACATCAATTGAATCCAAAACCAGTGTACTGTTTCCACATAATATACATAATCATGGGTATAATTTCACTGTTAGCCACGTTGGAAATAGTTCAATAAGTACAGCAACACAGCTTGGAAAGTTCATTGTAAAATCTTTTATTATAAGGATTGGCTAAATTGCCACCAAATGTCATGATCTTGGCTCTCTACTGGTAAAGTACATGTACGTTTCGTTTAATTTATACATCAACAATAATTTATACAACTTTATATATATATATATATATATATATGTATATAAAAAAAACGGAATCACAAAATAAGTTGGGCAATGGTGTTTGTTCCTCAATAATAGAAAAAAAAACTTTTGTGGCTAGGAACTTCAATTAATTATGCCGAGGTTCATCGCAGTTTGGCAATAGAGGCGCT
This sequence comes from Lithobius niger, assembly GCA_023313725.1. Classification (NCBI taxonomy): domain Eukaryota; kingdom Metazoa; phylum Arthropoda; class Chilopoda; order Lithobiomorpha; family Lithobiidae; genus Lithobius; species Lithobius niger. Next base: position 13,753 of record JAHWFP010127072.1, read on the forward strand.
ATGGCTACTTCATATTAACTGGCCGTGAAAGACATGCTGATTTTTTCAGGTTACATATCAGTCTCTGGGAATGTTTGTGCAAGAGGCACATAAAGTGAGCAATTGCAAGTTTTAAAAAATAAAACTTTGCAATGTTATTGGCTGAAAAGGCGTGTAAATAGCATCGGAAAAACCTTGACAAAACATTTGCTTAGAAATATAACTTGTGAATATGGAATGGCCAAATTCACACACGATACCCATTTAGCGCGAAACCTGGTTAGGTCTTCCTGTCGATTCTCTACAAACTGGTGGGAATATTCGACTAGTGAATTGAACTTGTTTCAATCTCTTGTTCGTTTAAGTTCTAGGTGTAGTAGTCGTGACACATTCTGGCCTGCCATTAACTAATGTGTGCAATCATTGCCTAAAAATGGCTGCCACTTGGATACCAACCATCTTCATTCACTTTGTTGTTGCAGTATATTTCTTTTTTCACAAAATTGGAAGACTCGTTGGGCATTTTTAATCAATCGTACTTGGCCTCAGCTCGTACGCAAACAAATATTTTCTGCACAAATAACGTGAAGGAATCTGTAATAGCAAAAAAGAAAAGTTAGAAAGAAGAAATAGTAGAAAGAAAAAAGTTTGGTTGTTAGGCATTTTCTATTCCAAGAGTGGCAATTTGATCACAGGCTTTTTACTTTATACTTTATTTGACCATATTTTACAAAGCAACTTTGATATTTTAATGGACAACAAACGTTCAAACCTCAACATTGAAAAGCTGTAAGTGATTGCCTTGCGTACAGGAGGGCTGGGCTTCCTGTACATCTTTCATGCTCAAACCATCTTTTTGCCAACGATCTATAGTTTCGCCAAATAACTTGGGAAGGATTAAGCTATTTACTTTTGTGCCCCAAAGGAGCAAAACAAGCTATTTCAAATTAGAAAAGCAGTTTAAAACCGGAAGAAGAAAAGAAAAGCAGAACCAACGGAGACCCTCAGCAGATCTAGAGATCTTTGTGGGTGAGAGCCGATTGATATTAAAACCTCAGCAACAATGCCTACATGTAAAGAGTACGACAACCTGATAATAGCATTTTAGTAAAGCCATAGTCGCTTTTTTGTTGCACCTGTAACTTTACTTTCATGATGTGGTAAAGACTATTAACAAAATCTGGAGGAAAGCAAAAATGCGAAGGGTTTAAAATAGTGTTTCCAGGAAAAACTTGTAACCTGTGGTTTCTCCTTCCATCAGGCATGGGAATGCTATTTTAATTTGTTACAGAGCCCAGCAACACAGGTTGCGATACAAGAGCTGCCATACACCATTCAAGCAGGGATGCCGCCGAGTGAAAAATGTGAAAATTTGAGCTATTCAGTTTAAGTGTGAAAAACTGACCAAATAGGTGAAAAAAATTGACATTTTGAATTTATTTTTATAAAAAAATATTGCATCGTGCAACAAATCAATTTAGTTCCGCTATGGTTGAATGAAGATAAAATCCAGTTTGAGGAGATCATGTACCTGCATTGGCCAGGAAACCAGATTATTTTTGTTGGTAGATTGGTAGATAGCAGTGTGACACTGTGAAGCTATGCGATTTCAAAGTGAGCCAAGGATAGGCAAAAAAAAACTTTTTTATTGGGGATGTGGGGGGGAGGGGCGCAGCCAATGAGTCGATGGCTGGCTACCCCTGTTTTGAATTATGTTTGGTATGTAGGGCAAAATTTATGTAAACAAGGAGGGAAGAAAAATATGCGAAAAGGACTTTCGGCTAGATATTGGAAGGCATGCACCAAAACGAAAGCTTATCCACACTGGAGTGCTAGAGAAAAAAAAAAAGATGGCAGCTTGTCGCTTTTATAGGGAGGAGTGTACTCGCGCATGCGGACTTGGGTTACGCAACTGGACGGCTCTGTATAACTAAAAAACCTTTAGGGAAAGACATCATTCTAGAAAGGAACGCTAAAATTTACAGGTAATTGATATTTCCGAACAGCATATAGAAAATATGTTTAGAATGAACATAAAAAACGTTTGCAACAAACCAATATTTGTCGTTGAAAACCTGAAACATACCAAAGTTGTAAATAACAGATGTTAAATTTAATGCAGAAAAAAGTTTTTGTGGCCCCCAAATTCCATTGTTTACATGTTTTTTGACGCGATGTACGGCGTCCGGGTGAAAATATAAGAAACTTAGATCT
>JAHWFP010127073.1:6620-33873 GCA_023313725.1 Lithobius niger
AGGGAGCCCCAAGTAGGGCCGAAAAGTAATTTCAGCCATTTCTCTCAATAATTCGGACTGTACTGAACGATTTGCACAAAATTTAGCCGGACTTTTCCTTGACCGTAGGACTAAAAAGCCCTACAGGCCTATGATATTGCATATTGTTTACTTTACGTATAATTTTGGTAGAATTCGAAATGGAAGGCGAAAATGTCCCCAAAACATGATTTCCGTCTGCTTTAACTCCTCTATAACTTAGCACTGCACGAAACGACTGAAACGAAATTTATAATAATTCTTTAGACTTAGGCTGAAGGAGGAACATGCATGCTTGTATATGGTTGATAAAATTTATCTTTTTATTATATATTATATACTTCAGTATCACGTGAAGTACTGATTTACAGTTAAGTGTGTGGTATTAATGTGGCAATCAACAAATGTATAATGAGATATATAAGTTGTTTGCAAATTAAACATAAGTGAAAACAAAACTTATTTGACCGTAAACATTACAAGTACATGAGTATAAATATATATATATATATTTTTTAATAATACCACATTCACCGTAAAACAGTGCAAACATTTGTAATTAATGATCAGCCGACCATTTAAAAATAGTCCCGTTAACTATTCTAGCAACTGAGTTTATTGTTGTATTTCAATAAGTTGTACTTTTCTCAAAAAAATATAGGAAGTTCATTACAGATGAACTATACAATCGTACGAGTAACTGTGATTGCAATAAGGGAACCATTGATTAATGTAAAACTGTCTCAAAGGTTGAAGATGGTAACTATCTTGGTTTTTTTTATTACAACGGGATGAAAACATAAAATACACATCAATTCTATAATTAGGAAATTAAGACAACTTATGCCTATTATTCATAAAGTTAAAAATTTTTTAATGATAAAAGTAAGAATTTTTTTAAGCTTTGATGTTTCTGTGTCATGATGATGCTACCAATTATATGTAAAAAAAACAGAGTTCAAGACGCAGCAAGTAGGGTAAAATACGATGTTGAGTGATATACATACCCCCACTTGCACGCTTCCCGCATCCCGCGTGCAGAAATTCGTAGATCTGGAGGAAGGGGTGGGGGTTGGTTCCATAGAGTTAGGTTCCCATGGGGAGAGGTGAGATCCTGTGGGGTGGAGCACGCTATGACATGACTTCCAGTATGACGTCACTTCCGATTCTGGTCAATCTAGAGGAGGGTGGAAAAGTGTGTTTTGTTAACTTTTTTTCGTTTTCAGGTCATTTACACACATCATTACCCCCACTTCCGGCCACGTGATCAAAGTGAGGGTAATGATGTGGTGATATTTATAGACCCCACCTCCAATCGAGCGATAAAAGTGGTGGTAATGACAATGATATGGTGATATGTACAGCTCCACTTCCGGTCACGTGATGAAAAGTGGGGGTAATGACGCCACTTCCGGTTTTTTCGTCAATCTGGAGGAGGATGAGAAAGTGCCTTTTGCTGCCTTTTATCATTTTGTCAGTGTGGAGGAAAGGTGTAAAGGTGCCTATGATGTTACGCTCGTTTATAACGTCACATCCCTTTTTATGACGTCACACCCCTTTATGCTGTCACGCCCTTTTTATGATGCCACGCCATTTATGATGTCATAGTTCCGTCCCTTTTATGACATCACTTCCTGCATGACGTTACTTCCTATCGCGTGATTTATGATGTCAACTGATGAATCGGCAATTTTACATGGGGGATCCTCCATTTTCAGCCATGGTGGGGGTTTTTCCACCGGATGTAAAGGTTTTCTCCACTCTCGTTGAGGTGTTTAGTTGTTGGATTAAAAAAATAAATAATAAAAAAATCACGGATTCAACATCGATAATTTTAACAGGAGTAGGTGCTGAATTAAGCTACAATTTAAGAACTCCCATATACCGAAACCCTAAAACAGAGTATGAAATGGCACTCGTCTCGTTGGATACTTACTACAGCATTTTCAACGTGCACGTGGACAATAACGAATTTTCGAACACCATCGATGGTAGAGTGAACTGGACCGAGGTACGTGTCATTCCCGGTGCTTACGAAATTTCGGACTTGAATAATTTTATACAGTTTACGTTGGAATGAAGTGGTCATGAGAAAAATGCAATAATTTTAGAACGAAACCACAATACGTTAAAACAAACTTGGTTATAAATAATCCTACCCACGGCGTTTCATTTCTGGGGGATAATAACGTAGGAACTGTCCTGGCATTCCTTCAGGGAGTTTATACTAAAACTCAGTATTCCGTAGACATAATGGGACTCGATACGATTTTCGTCTATACCAAAATAATTGGGTCTTTCTACGTGAATGATGACACTCAACCTTGTATACATGCTTTCTATCCGGAAGTGCCTCCAGGTTATACGATGATAACTGCTCTTCAAAATTTTAGTTTTCTTCCCGTAACTATTGACAAGATTCGTAACATTCGTATTTGGTTAACTTCTCAAGATAATTAACTGAGCAAAAAAAAAACGGCTTCACCGTTTAGGAAAAAAAAAACATTAGAGCTCTATCCCCATACTCACAGCCGTGAAGGTGCACGAGTAAAAATGGATTAGAGTTCACTCGAACGCTACGAACTCCAATAATTTGAACTCCAATACCAGGGAACAAGGACGGTTTTTGATCAATGGTTATGTCAGAAAGAAAGCCCAGTTTATGTTTGAAAAGTTTAATGTTTCGGTGTTCAGGCGTGCACGCGTAATTTGTGTATTATACAGACTTTTTTTATATTTGTCTGTGTTTGTTGTTTCATACTAAATCTGTTTCGTGTGAATGTATTTTAAATGCAATTATAATTTGTGAAACAAGCAGACTCCTAATTAAGGCATTTTTTTTTTGCCTGCGTTTGTGTTTGAAGGTCGTTTGAAGTGGTATTTCTAATTCGTTTGAATAATTACTTGTTCATTTTGTGTATGCATGTTTATCTTTCAGTTTTGTAGCGTTTTGCTGTTTATGGCGTTATTTTGTGTGTTTGTGGGTTTACGTTTTGCGAATTGGAGTTCAAATTATAATTCGTTGCGTTCGAGTGAACTCTAATCCGTTTTTATTCGTGCACCTTCACGGCTGTGAGTATGGGGTTATGAGCTCTAATGAGCTCTAAGCCGTTTTTTGCTCAGTTAATTTGTTGGTTTTTTTTCGCTTCCTTTTTATATTAATTGCTACGGTCTAGTCTATCATGTGTCCACTGTCCACCGATTTTTGTTTTCGAAAAAACGGAACGGATAATGAGATGATAAATTTAAATGGGGAAACGCTCACAGTCCGTCTTCATCTGAAGTATAAAAATAATTTCATTTATTAAAAAAGAATGTTGGTATTCGAAAGAAAAAAAAACAATAATTTGAAGAGGATTCGTCAGAGATAACAAGGTTTAACGTCAAAAAACAGAGCAGTCATCAAATTTCTAACGACAGCGAGAAGATAAGTTTAACGGAAGTATGGCTTTTAGTTATGGGTTAGGTTACATTCAGATTGAATGCAAGCAAACAGTGGGGTAGGTGTTGGTTTAAAAAGTCTAGGGGTGATTCTACGCCTGAGGTCCCGGGTTCAATTGTAGGGGTTTAGGAACACGATTGAACACGAGAAGAGTTAGCGTTAGAAAAAATAACAATGGTGCACAAGATATCACTGATTAAAGCCTTAACACTATGGCGAGTGACTACACTTGACAAGAACCCAAGTTTTAAGACAGATTTAATTAATCACAAATGTTAAAGTACAATTCATAAATGATATTAAACTGTCAGAAAATAGAAACAAAAGAAGTGGTTAAAATTATTTGCTTATCGTCGATAATTATTGGTTAATTATTGGTTTTGCACGGAGAAGGGTAGTTTCAGAATAGCACTGATCCATTGGTGTCGGTTCCTGGTAACACACCACTGGTTGACTTCGGAGATTACACACCAAATGTCAGTAAAGCACGGGTTAACCATCGGTCTTATGGTGACATTACGTTATGGTTTCCACATAATTGGCTTGGCATCACAGATTTCGGGAGGCGAACCCTGGACGCACAGACCTAAGCAGTAAGGTAGTTTCTTAAAACGTGATTAAGAAAACAAAACCAAAACCAACGCCAACGCACAGTACACTGGAAAAGTTTATAAAGATCTGGTTGATCGCACCTAGCTTGCTTTCGTGGTGCATAGCCTGGGAGTCATACCCACGACCATGCCAAAAATCAATACTCTGAATCCTCAGCTTTTTATATCAAGGGTACACTGTTACGATGGATAATAAACTTTATAAATTCATGTGGCCAGCATAGAATCAACGAACTCTTAAATTACCACATATTGACTTGTCCAAGATAACATCTACAGAATGGATCTCTCAGCATCACTCAGAAGTAACTGTATCACGGAGCCAGCTGACCCCAGCAAACCTATGGCTGTAGACTGACAGTGACAATAAGCCTCACCCCAAATGACTCATGACAACGATAGACACCTCCCCACGCAGCAACGGCTGATTTTATGGCGAGATCTCATTTGAATAATTACATGATTTGGACCATAGACGAAATCACATGAAAGACTGAACTAGCCATTAATCATTAATAAAAAACACTGTTAACAAGTTAGGTTGAATCAAGAACAACCCAAGGCATCAGCTTGATATTAAGCAGGTAAGTAGTTTCATTTAATAGTTCGTTTATTTTCAAGTTACTGACGTCACGTGTTATGATAGAAAATTACGCAAGCCGACGAGCGAGCAATTAGTGACGTAATGCACGCGAGCAAGCGGATTCAATTTCAAAGCCCACTGAGAGAATGTAAGTTAAGAGGAGAGCAGTCGAGCGAGACAGCGCACCACGATTTAAGCACGACGCCAAACGTCATCGCGAGGCATGCTCCCCCACCCAACATCGAGGTGGACCCATGATGCCACAACTCCAATCCTACCTTTTAAATGATTTAGCAAATTAAACCAAATTTTAAATAAGTCATAGGCTAAGATTACCTACCAAATACCAAATACCTACCAAATACCTACCCATTATATAGTTGTTACATGAAAACAAATTCCAACACTGATAAGACCCCAGCTGCCCCAGACCTTGAAGTAAACCACACATTGTTCAAAATTTCAGTTTCCATGAAAAGTCGGAGATAAATTTTAAATCATTACAATGTCACAAGAACATCAGAAATAATACTTACAGCAACACCCGTAACCCACAAATCAAGCTAAAAACTCTCAGCGCTAAAAGAAATAGCACGTTTCCCAGTGAGAAAAAGTAATACATTATAATCCGTAGGAGTAATACCAATGTAGAATTTACGTTATCAATAACAATGAGGAATTAAATTGAGTGGGGGGGGGGGGGGGGTAAGTTGTAAATAAGAAAAAAAAACAAAGAAAAAGGTAACTAAAAAAAGATAAAAGTATAAAGGGGAACACTAAGACAACATGCATAAATAAAAGTGAAGGACAAGGGCACACAAACCGCAGATCACTATCCCACCTCTAGGTCATTTTATAGAACAAACTGAAACGCATTAAAACGGAGGGAGGACATAGGTAACCATCATACACAAGTTTTCACATTACAGCATAACCGGTCAAGACATAACAGTTAAACTCAAGGAGAAAAACCTCCCAGTAAGGAAGAGGGAAAACGAAGGTTTGGGGGAAAGGTTATGAAAGGAAGCTTATAAGAACTAGGGAAAAGGGGAAAAAGATTTGAGAAAGGTGAGAAAAAGTAGAAAACCAGGAAACAGGAGTCCGGGCTCTTAGTTAGTCAAATACTCAAATTCACCGGGCAACCTAAGCCATACCAGCTCTGAAACCCGAGAAATATACATATACACATATCAAGGACCAAATAGGAAAGTGGGCTCAAAGTCAAAAAAAGGCACAAGTTCACAAAACCAAGACATTTACATCACAAACATGGGGCAATGCTAAAGTAAAAATGATAAACGAGGAAAGTAAACAAGGTACAAAATCAATCACATGTCGAATTGTAGGGGTTCAACATGTACTACGGAATAAAAGGGGTGCGTTCCCAAGAAAACACATTTATTCAAACACGCTCAGATCCGAAGAAGAGATAAGAGAAAAGTGGTGAAGAAAAATTAATTTAAATCTTAACTTCGTTTTACAATTACTCGAAAAACTAAAAAGGTTTCACAACACTTTGGACACCAACTGAACGCCCGAAAAACAAAGAAAAACTTCTAGTAACTCAGTGAAAAGATCCGACCTCAAAAGATTACAACAGGTGCAAAGCCCATCAGCTGTAGGATGAAGGGAAAATAAAAATAAGCGTTAAAGGGGGGGGGGGGGGGTTAAATAGTTACAAGCAAGGGAAAAAAAGGAGGGAAACGCAATCCAGGTTAAGATCGAAACAAGCAGCTGCAGCGACTGCCTAGTCGCTCTGGTCTTCTTTCTTCAGTACAGTTCCTCCACTTCAAATGTTGAGGCACACGTCTATCACGCACCAACAGCTATCTCTATTATACTAATCTGAAGCAGTAACCATGACAACTACCGGTTAAAAATATGTTAGCTTTCAGGCCTATTTTACGTTTTAGGCGTAATTGTCAGCTTTTAAGCCTAACTTTAACCAGCAGTTTTAATTTCGTAAGTAGCAGCTAACGAAGATTTAGATTATATAGTAAGCATATTCATTTTTGCAACATGGTACGCTTTCGGACACCCATACACAGTTACAGTGTTGCAACGTAACGCACAACGTAACCTATATAGATCAGTGGTAGTAGGGAAGTGACGAGAGAGACGCTGTTGATGAAGCCCACAGCAACTCGTAGCAACTTGACGTTGCCGTGGTAACATGATTTTAGGCCTAATTTTAATTTTTAGGCCTATTTTTTTTAAATGCAGTTTTAATTTTTTAAGTAATAGATAGGCCTAACGGAGAATTTGGTTCAACGGTAAGCTTATTCATTCATGCAACAACGCGACGAGACTATTTTAAACTAAGCTAAAACCCATTTGTTTTTATTACGTGTTATCTTAGGATTTCAATTCGTCGATCAAACGTTATTATTTAATTAAGTAACGTTGACGAAGTCTATTAGTTATAAGGAAGAAACGATGTTTTAATTTACCATGTTTAACTTACTTCTCACACTGAAACTAACGTTGTAAACCGTGGTCGCGTCTATCTGGTTTCGTTGCGAAGTTGAAAAAAGCGATGGACGGACAAAGTCGGTGCAATAGTCTTCTCAGCCAGTACGGCTGTACAGAAGACAAAAACCATCTGCGAACAGACGCATTGCTAACACTCTCGACGAATCACAACAACCAAACCGAATACCCACAGTAACCTTCTTTCAGGTTTTAGTATCGAGGATCGTGCAGGCAAACAGCGGGGGAGGTGTTGGTTTAAAAAAGTCTAGGGGTGATTCTACACTTGAAGTCCCAGGTTCAATTGTGGGGGTTTAGGGCCACGATTAAAAACGAGAAGAGTTAGCGTTAGAAAAAATAACATTGGTCCACAAGATATCACTGATTAAAGCCTTAGCACTATGGCGAGTGACCACACTTAACAAAAACCCAAGTTTCAATACAGGTTTAATTAATCACAAATGTTAAAGTAAAATTCATAAATGCTATTAAACTGTCAGAAAATAGTAACAAAAGAAGTGGTTAAAATTATTGGCTTATCGTCGTTAATTATTGGTTAATTATTGGTTTTGCACGGAGGAGGGTAGTTTCAGAATGGCACTGATCCATTGGTGTCGGGTCCAGGTAACACACGACTGGTTGAGTTCGGAGATTACACACCAAACGTCAGTAAAGCACGGGTTAACCATCGGTCTTATGGTTACATTACGTTATGGTTTCCACATAGCTTGGCATCACAGATTTCGGGAGGTGAACTCTGGACGCACAGACCCAAGCAGTAAGGTAGTTTCCTAAAACGTGATTAAGAAAACAAAATGGGAAACCATTTAAGTGTATCTTGTTGACTTGTAGCTTATGCTATAAAATATTTTTGCTTGACAACGGGATGATAAATCCCGAAACGTCGCATTTTAATGTATACTGTCAAAACAAAACCAAGCAACGCACAGTACAATGGAAAAGTTTAAAAACCTGGTTGATCGCACCCAGCTCGGTTTTGTGGTGCATAGCCCGGGAGTCAAATCCACGAACATGCCAAAAATCAAAACTCTGAATTCACAGTTTTTATATCAAGGGTACACTGTTACGATGGATAATAAGCTTATAAATTCATGTGGCCAGCATAGAATCAACGAACTCTTAAATTACCTCGTATTGATTTGTCCAAGAAAACATCTGCAGAATGAATTTCTCGGCATCACCCAGAAGTAACTGTATTATGGAGCCAGCTGACCCCAGCAAACCTACGGCGGTAGACTGACAGCAACAATAAGCATCACCCCAAATGATTCATGATGACAATAGACACCTCCCCACGCAGCAACGGCTGATTTTATGGCGAGATCTCATTTGAATAATTACATGATTTGGACTTTAGACGAAATCACATGAAAGACTGAATTAGCTATTAATCATTAAAAAAAATACTGTTAACAATTTAGATTGAATCAAGAACAACCCAAGGCATCAGCTTGATATTAAGCAGGTAAGTAGTTTCATTTAATAGTTTTTTTTTCAGGTTAGTGACGTCACTCATTATGATGAAAATTACGCAAGCTGATGAGCGAGCAATTAGTCACGTAACGCACGCGAGAAATCGAATTCAGTTTCAAAGCCCACTGAGAGAATGTAAGTTAAGAAGAAAGCAGTCGAGCGAGACAGCGTGTCATGATTTAAGCATGGTGCCAAAAGTCATCGCGAGGCGCGATGTAATATTACCTCAATATAAACGAATCTTTACAACATGATTCTTCCATGGAGAGCTATGCATTTCACAAATATAATCCGATGGTAGAAACCAACCTAAACAACGTCAATTCTGAAATTATAATCATAGTCGAAAACTAGGACTTGTTCCTAAACATTGTGAATAGTTATCTTCCGATTAAAGGTAGGTTACTGAACACCGACGGTAGTAGTTTTGCCAATGCGGACCTAATGGCTCTTGTCAATAATGGACCCATGTACTTGTTTACCAGCATTCAATATCATTAGAGGATAAGTTAGTGGATGAGTTAAATTACCCCGGTTATTGGACTCTGATGAAAGGTCTGCTCACGTAGGGCTCGAGCGATCAAGTGTCGAAGTTGGAGAACTGCTGGGCATTAGATGCTGTAAAATCTTTCAGCGCCTGTTTGAATGATAACATCGGATTCAAATTATTGCATTCTACTGTCGTGAAGGTGACAGATTCTAAAGGAAGCTTCTCGTTCACCATTCTTTTAAAACACTGCAAAACACTGCAAGGGTTTTTTCGAAAATTATGACAAGGTGCTGTACAGAGCCAAGCATGTCCTGACGTTTTCTAGGGCTAGCAAAGACGATGCAGTACTCAGGGTGGTTGCAACGGCCATTGGAAAAGTCGAATTGAGCGGCGTTTCGTGGCACGTGCTACACCTAATGACATCCGATGAACAAAAGCTCAGACTTTTTAGCTACATAGATGGTTGGATGAACGTGGACTTGGGTTTTTGGCACTGGCATTACGATAGTTGCAAACTGTCTCAGGTCACTAGTTCGCGCGTGCTCACTACTTCGGCTGTCGAAAAAATCAAGTGGATCATTCTAGCTCTGCAGACTGAAAGAAAAGACGCTCAAACTAAAAATCCTACCGTATTCGATCATTGCAGCCTTCAAGATGCTCACTCTACTTTAAATTCCGACCGTTACCCATTCTTGGACTTGAACGTAAATTTGCTAGGGGTGAATACTCGATCCTGTATAGAATGGCTCAGTAATTTAGACGCGCTTTGTACGATGTTGGAGACTTGTGCATCGATTCAGTACAGTTTAAAAAGACATATATCCTCTAGTGGTTTTGGACTCTTCCAAACAGTCGGAGAGACTTCAGTCAGGTATAGTCGACGTGCAAGTAAAATTGAAATTTAACACCGCAGGTCCTGCTAACACGACGTGCCACGTGCTGTTGATCAATAATAAAAAAAAATGAGTTTAAAATTGAATAAAGGCAAAGTCGAAGTGATTTATTAATATTAAAAAAGAGAAATGCAGAAACAAAAAAATGAAAAAAAAAGAAGCTCAGCAAACGTAAAAAAAGGGGTGGGTTTTTACCATTGTTAGCATTACTCGGACCACTCATAGCCGGGGTAGGTGGTCTAGTTGGAGCGGCGGCACGTGTTGCTATGGCTGTTAAAATACCTCAGAACGATTCTAAGGTATTGGAAGATATGGTGAGACATAATAAGACAATGGAGGGTTCGGGTTTGAAATATAGGAAGAAAAAAAGTGTATCATGACAGATGGCTCTTTCTAAGGCCTTTGAGCATTTGATTGATTTTACTCAACCGTTAACAAATATAGATTTAAATAGATTGGCCAAAGTCTTAAAAACAGCTAAATACTGAGGCACTTTTAGCAAGGACCGTCTACTGCTAAAACCTAAACCTCTCGGTGAATGTGGTATCATTAATCTAGAAAATTTTCACAATGGAGATGGGAGTCATTGGGTGGCTTGCTCGACAGTTACGGACACTCCCTGTTATTTTGAGAGTTTCGGCAATTTGGGACCTCTCACGTCGATCTCCAAGTACTTGGGTCCCGCTAATACAATCATGATGGAGTGCAGAAGTTAAAACAAATATGGTGCGGTAAATTCTGTCTATTATTTGTTACTTTGCCGAGGGGTATGATTATGAGGCAGTTTTAAAGAGCATGATGTGATGGGTAATTCTTGGGGTCATCGGTTATGTATAAATCTATTTGAGGCATCATCTAGATGGTAATTTATGTAGGATGCTATATAAATTCGGTTATTTTCTTTAAACTCAAACCATTTTTTTTTAAATATGGAGATACACGGCTAGGTTCTTTCTGAAAAAAAATTGTTTCATACCTTCGTCTAAAGCCTCCAGCCAGACTTTACCCATAACAGGTTTTTTAAAACCTCTGCTACTCGGATAAATTATGGCTGTAACCTTTGAAGTTTTACCATTAATGGCCACAGTCACCTCACGTTCTGCCACCGGTTTTGTGTTATTCCCCCAAACCAACAACGAAGGTGAAACCCTGTCGGTTGTAAGGGTACATCTGCAAACTAACTGCGGTACCATTTTTTAGGCAACAGGTCTGAACAACTGTCCACTGTCAAAGTCAGTCCGTGTCCGTTTATTTCTAGAGTTAAATTCCAGGTATCAGTTCTAACTCGTGTGAAATTACAATAGTAATTGGAGTTTCTTTATCTACTTCTCAATCAGATTCAGGGCATAAATCACAATTACTAAATTCTTCTTGCTCGGTATAGGAACTGCTTGAGTCTTCCAGCATGTGGGCTTTTTTAGAGTGTCTAAGACCCTTATTTTTACTTTGGCCACGCTTCTTTTTATCAAAGGGGTTTTTTTTTTGCGCTGGAAGTTTGCTCCATTTTCGTACGGCACACCCTATAAAGATGGCCGACTTTATTGCATGCTGAGCACGTATCCTTCAGGTATTTGCAGGAGCTTTTTAAGGGACCTGCATAGCCACAACAATAGCAAGAAATATCTTTAGACTTTTTAGCCTGAAATTTTGGCCTACTGGTTGTGATTTTGTGCGCTGCTGTAGCCTGAAAGTGTGAAACATTTTTTCCAGTTGCTTCCTAGGCCAAAGCCAATGTCACTGCACTTGAAAACGTAACTTTATCAGGATCTTGCTGTAAGAATTGACGTTTATTCTCGGGACTTCATATCCCTGCTACAAATCAGTATCTCAGATTATATCAAGACCCGTGCCATTAGCTGTGCTGTAATTGTACTGTAATGTTAATTTTTCTTTGGCTTAAGTAGCTATGGATTCAGAATTAACTTGATCACGCTTCTGAAATGTTACTCTTTCACATAAATAATGACTCCTACGGCACAGACTAACTTCTAGCAACTTATTAATTTTAGACAATGATTGACTTGTAGGTGTGGCTGGCAAACATAAATTGCATAGGTTTTTGCGGCTATGTTTGTAAGCAAAATTTCTCTTGATTGTCCACAGGGACATCAAAGGAAGTGAAATTGATAGTTACTCTCTCATATCACGGGTTCTAAGGTTCTACTTGGGGATCAAGTTCCCTGAACCTTTTGTGTCCCAAATTGATCCTGGAAGAGGGCAGAGCGTGGGGGGCGGGGAACGTGAAGGAGGTGGTGTTGGCCCGTTTGTGCATTGGTCATACTCGACTTACTCACTGTTTCCTTTTGCGGGGGGTTGACCCTCCTGAATGTTATTGGTGTTGGCGGCCACTTACGGTCCGGCACTTCCTTGTTGATTGTTGCCATCTAGATAGTTTTCGTCGTCGTTTCCATCTTCCGCATGACATTGTGCGTCAATTGGGCGATAAGTCTGTCCTCCTGTCCGGTGTTTTTCAATTTTTGCAGGAGGTACAGATGTATGACAAGATTTAGATTAGGGGTTTGAATAATATCTCTGTAATGTGTGGTGCAGTGGCAACCCGTACCACTGCACTGTGACTGAGGTTGGCGCTAATGAGGAAGCTGTCGACGCGCCATTAAGCCTCATCTCCCCCCCCCCCCCCACTCTTCTTCCCCTTATCACTAGGTAAAGGCATGACTGTAACACTTTCATCATCAAAATCACCATTTTCTGATAATACTGGATACTCTGTGAGAGTTTTGTTAAAAGTTTCACTAAAATCACCAGCTGATTTTCTTTGCGGGTTGCACTTGAAATAAACTTCTTCATCATTCATAAAATTGTCAGCGAGAGGAAGAAAATTTTTAACTAATTTCAAGATAAATTCTCAATAGATTTTCCTTTTAACTAGGCCAACTGTTCCTGTTAACTGTTTGTCATTTTGGCCATTTTCCAAATGTCTTACAAATTATTTTACCTCAATATGCAAAATAACAGTTTTTATCAACTTGTAAATTGTTAAACGAAAATTATTATGTATTTACTCAAGAAAAAAATTACGATTCAAATAATGGTCGCACAAATTATAACTCTTTTAAATTGCTTATATTTTGCTTAATTTACACAGCACTTAATAATTTGTAAAAATTATATACTTTTACTACTGTAATTTCCGTTTTTTACAGTTTTACACACTACAATGTACTTTTAAATTGTCATCTGGTATTTAAGAAAAATACTGAATTTTTTCTACTTGGCCAGTTACGACACTCTCAGTTTCCGGCACAAACGAAAACTGATAAATTTAAACATTTTTATAGTGAGTCCATTTTCTACCTAACCGGTCCCAACAACAGTGTTATGTCTATTTTCACTAAGACCTGGGCACTCTCAGAATCGATTGATCTCTTTGGACTGCTAAAAACTTTACGTTGTTATATACTGAAAGATATAGTTACAACTCTTAGTCAGTTGTTATAAAATAACAAGCTTTTAAAATAATACTTGAATCACACTTTGACCGTTCACTGAGCACGAGGCTATTCGAGTAATTAGTTGAGCGTACGCAAATATGCTATCCTTAACATAACCACACCACTGTATGGTGGCAAATAATTCTATCGCTAGAACACTATTTTACGGGTTTGAACTCTAGGCTTATAACAATTTGTACACTTGTAGCCTATTTAACGGCTGTGTACTTGAAATTTGTAAACGTATACCTTTAAAAATTGTTTTTAACTTTGCAATTTATACACCTTTTTAGCTTTGTAGCCATTTAATTACAAACTCGTAAACCTTTTAAAGTGCTACTTACTGCTAATTTTACACTTTTAAATTTACTGGTTTTAGCACTAATTGTGTAAATTACGAGCTTTTTAAATGTTAAGCTATTAAACACATTCCAATTGCCATTTTTAAACCTGTTAAATGATCAATTTGAGTACTAAATGTGCTACTGATAAGGTTTATGAAATGTTAAACCTTAAATTTGACATTAAATTTCTTCATAATTAAAGAAATGGCTCATTGTTCCAGCGTCCCCTATTAGGCTCTAATTGCTTTCGCAGCCCTTTCAGCTAACGCACAGTTCTAGAGTGGCTCAAACACAACAGAATAAAAAAAATATTTCTACTTTTAGCAATGGGAGACAACTGAACAACAACTGCTACCTCCGCACGTTTTGCCATCCTACTGTCACGTCAAATGGCTGTTGCATAGAATAAATATTTAGTTTCCACATTCGTTCTTAGCGTGGAAGTCCACTGACTTCAACCAGCCAAGGAAACCAACTACCTTTATGCTACTATGTGAGCCAGAAATAAAGAACTCCTAGGCCTTCATGGCCGGTGAAGTCCTAGGCGCTGTTATCTTCTGTGCTCAGCATACAAGGCAGCATACAAGATTTTTCGCAATGAACTTGACTGGCAAGTCCTCTGTAAAATATATTCGCTCACCAGTAAAATAGTGAGTACACGAAGCAAGCAGTCTGCATTAAAGACTGTCTTTGTGAGGATACACAATACGCTAGTCTGAGAAAGAATGAAAAGACAACTGTCCTGACTGGGACTCGAACCCAGGACTTACCGTTTACTAGCCAGGCGCTCTAACCACTGCGCTACCACAAGGTAAAGGGTAAACGAAGCAAGCAGTCTGCATTAAAGACTGGCCTTGTGAGGACACATAATACACTAGTCTGAGAAAGAAAGAAAAGACAACTGCCCCGACTGGGACTCGAACGCAGGACTTTCCGTTTACTAGCCGGGCGCTCTAACCACTCCGCTACCGGGGCGGGTACTGGCTACAGGCTCCAGCCGAGCTAAGTAGCTGTTCAATCTTTCTCAGTGGTGACCTAGAGATCACAAACATACATACAAGGAGGGAAAGCAACTTTGCTTCTTGGCCGCCACACAAGAAATAATTCAAGTAGTAAATAAATGAAGAAATCACAAGGTAAAGGGTAAACGAAGCAAGCAGTCTGCCGTGTAAGGATACACAATACACAAGTCTGAGAAAGAAAGAAAAGACAACTGCCCCGACTGCGGCTCGAACCCAGGACTTTCCGTTTACTAGCTGTTTCCGTTGCTCGGCTGGAGCCTGTAGCTAGTACCTGCCCCGGTAGCGCAGTGGTTAGAGCGCCCGGCAAAGTAAACGGAATGTCCTGGGTTGGAGTCCCAGTCGGGGCAGTTGTCTTTTCTTTCATTCTCAGACTAGTGTATTGTGTATTCTCGCAAGGACAGTCTTTAATGCTTGCTTCGTTTACCCTTTACCTTGTGATTTCTTTATTTATAAAATAGTAGAGTTTTCTTTTTAAATTAACAAAAAAATTTTCGTAATAGTCTAATTTAATAAACTATTCAACATCCTATCGTTGCCATTACAATGTTAGCTCAGTTCATGATAAGCTAAGCTAATCTACCGTTGCATGGGTATGAGCCTTCCCGGTTCCTTTGGGTCTGAAGAACTACAAGGAGTTGAGTGACAAAATCAAGTGCACTGGGTTCCTGCCAACACTCTCCTTTATACGCTTTATTGATAACACATGGCACCATCTGTATGGTGGGCTAGAAAACCTACATAGTGAGGGCTCTGGTGGCCAGCAAGTAATTACAGTGACTACAAAGGTATGCCTCAATAATGGAGGCACACCACAAATACTTGAGACACTCCAGTAACTAATTCTGAATTCTAAACTTTCTTTCAAGTAAAATACATTAATTTGTTGTAAGGTGAAATAAAATACGGACGCAAACTTTTTTACGTTGCCTTTTGGAATTACTTATTTAACACTTCTCAAGCCAATTTTCATTTCCGTCCTGTTAGTATGTTTTCAATTAGTTCAGAATATAAAATTGATTTTGGGATTTGTAGCAAGATTGCAGGATTAATCTGTTTTCAATTGATTACGGGTCCGTTCTCAATTGTGTGACAAATTGTGACCAACTGGCAGCCTAAAAAGCAGTTGTTGATTCATGCCAGGGCATATCAAATTTCGATCAAGCAGACTAATCAGAAAGAAATCAACTAAACTATAAAGAGCATGAATCGAAGCAAATAGAGTGAGCGAAGTGAATGATATGGCTAGTAGTTTCTAAATTCAAACAAAAATGTAATATATACTAGAATGTAAAGACAGTTACTGAGTCATTCCTGGACATTTATTTATGGTTTTACGATACTTTGCCTGCTTTTCAATTTTTAGATGTAAAACTGTCGTGTTGTTACTTGTGGCATGTACAATAATTTGCATACCATCCCTAGCTATTAACCCATCCCATTGTAGCTAGGGAAATAACATACATCCCCTAGCCTTAGAAGTGTATTGCCATACTGACTATGACGTTGCATCAGCTGTCTGTGTCAGCTGACTGCTGTTCAAGTTTATAAGAAACCGTGTTGCCAATAATAATTGTCCACAATTTGCTAACCTACAACCTTGTCACTTCTTTGCAATAGTGTAGCCTAGGTAGAACTCACAAGATGTGTTAACCAAGTACATCACAGTTGGCGACGAGGAGATGCCTAGGTTAATTTAATTTAAACTTAGATTGATTTTCGACTGTACTACAACTACTGTGCTCCTAGTTTGTGTTAAGCTGACAATTTTTTCTATTTGGTAGTAGAAATAGTGTCCTAGTTGGAAATTTTTTTAAGTTTAACATTTTCAAACGAGTTGTTTTTAGTGGTAAAATGAAGTGTGGTGCCAATAATGTGGTTAAACTTAGTGCCCTTATTAACTAGAACTGAAGGAGGCAATTGAATTACTGACGAATAATTTGTGCAAAGGTTTTGTCTAAAGCAACGCTTCGGCTTAACTTGCACTGTCAATACTACAAAGCGGAAAAGCTTAGACAAAAACACAACTAACTTAATCCTCAGTAATACTATTGTGTCATGCCCTTATCCTGGCTTGTTGTGTGGTATTGGTTTTTACCAAAACTGTTCGTAGAATTTTGTCGTCTTGCGTTATGGCATAGGCCTACAGTGTTGTTAACGAAACCGTTTAAACACGTTAGTAGTTGTTAATGGAATTGAAAACCGCTTGTGAATTACGCATTAATAAATTAGTTGTAAATCATGGTTCATTGCTCGTAGGCTAAAGTTGAAACTAGGTAGGCTACGTGAAAATTTTAGTGGCTTAGTGGTTAAGTAAGTTTCCAGTGGTCTCTAGTGACATCAATTTATAAAATTAATTGAATTGTTAAAAGTTAAGACACTGCAAATTTTCTTACTTTTTGAAGGCATACTGTATGACAGTGAGAGGTGAAAAGAGTTCACCACCTGTATTGGCTATCCCAGTTGATAACCCAGTTGTAAATGCAGCTATTGTTGTAGTAATTCCAATTCTGTAAGTAATTCAGATTCCGATACGCCGGGTAAATCTTCAAGATTGCATTCCGAGTTTGATCCAGAAACGGACACCTGGGAAAAATATTCAAACAGAGTTGAATATTTTTTTCAGGGTATAGGTGTTAATGGCATCTGTCATTAAAAAATGTTTGATAGGATACTTAATATAATTTCTCCTCGTTTACGGAATGCTTTAACTTACGATGTTTTAGTGAAAACTATTTTGGACGACATTGAACCATTACCATATGTTGTGTCGGAAAGAGTTAAATTTTTTCGTAGGATTCAAAACCGTAACAAATCCATTAACGAGTTTATTTCAGCATTAAAAACTTCAACAAAGCATTGTGATTTTGATAAAATTACTGAAATTAATAATGAAATGATCAAGGACAAATTGATATGGGAGGTGGTCTTTTCAAACAAAATCCAAAGTGACCTTCTTAAAGAAACCCTAGATTTAGAAGCTATAGTTTCCCTTGCTTTGTCTCTAGAGTCTGTTGTAGCTGATCAGGTGGAAACCAAGGCTGCTTTAAAAATCATTAATTACGTTACTCAGAAAACAAAACAAGCCAGTTTCAAGCACAAAACTTCTAAAGAATTCATTTGGTTTTGCTGTGGAAAAAATGGGCTCGTCAAAACCCGGTGTAAGTATAAAGACTATGTCTGTGGCCGCTGCCACACCCCCAGGGCATCTAAAAGCTGTCTGTAGGAAACCTAGCAACAATGCTAAACCCACTAAAGCACCAGAATTCTCTAAATCTAAACAGAGTTACACCTCTAAAGTTAAAAGTAAAAACAAATACAGCTCCAAAAAGAAGGTGCACCGTGTAATCTAAAATTCTGAAAGTGAAACTCAATCTGACAATAACTTTGTATCAAACGAATACAGCAGCAACACTGAAACTGAGTTTGAGTCTGGGGACGGTTATCTTGTCGAAGTTGCGAAGTTTTGGTTCCATTGATAGCTAATAAGATTTTAGTTGTTAGTTCTCGTACTATTCACAATGCAACATTCCAGTCCGTCTTAACGGAGTTGATTTAATCATGGAGTTGGATTTGGGATGTGATGGAACTGTAACTCCAATTGAGTGGTACCAGGATCATTTTTCTGATTGTCCACTTAAAATCAGTTCTTTTTCAATTCATTCCTGCACTGAAGGGCAAGGGTGAGCAATGTACACAGGTAATTTAAAAGTAACTATAAATGGTCAAACTGAGTATTTATCATGGTTAATACCATGGTTTCGAAACATTACAAACCAGCTCTTTTGGGCAAGGATTGGCTTTCAATTTTCACAATAGATTGTGGTCTTCACTATGATTTACAAACCAAGGTCAAGAGGGTTCAGAAAGTTAAAGTTAAATAATCCATCTGTTGACACCAAAGAAGCTGGGTTTCCCAAACTTTTTGTTACTGGTTTTGGGAAATTTTCGAATTACAAAGCTAAAATTCAGATTAAGGCTGATGCTAAGCCAGTGTACAGAAGAGTTCACCTGGTCCCTTTAGCACTGAAGGAAAAAGTGAACCAGGAAATCAGGTGACTTGTAAGCCTGGGAATCTTGGACGCAGTTGATACATCCGAGTGGGCCACTCTGATAGTGATGGTGAAATTCTGGTTGTGGTTGAAAAACCACAGTTGATCCTCAGCTCGAAGTAGACCATTATCCTGTTCCCACTGCCGCTGAAGTTTTCAGTGAATTTTCAGGAAGTGATACATTCAGTCTTAGACACTTTTTTTGCAAATTGAACTTGATCCAGAGTCTCAAGCTGCTTTGACAATAAATACGCCATTTGGTCTTTTCAGGTGGCTTAGGGTTCCTTTAGACGTAGCCGCAAGTCCCAAAATTTCAGAGGTTGATGACTAGCATAACAAGTAAAATTCCAAAATGTTTTCCCTTTTACGGCGATATTTTAGTTAGTCCAAAGCACGATGAATCATTAAATCAGCTATTAACAGCTTTACAAGACTGGAGCAAAAGTTGGGATCGATAAGTGCAGGTTGTCGCGTCCAGAGGTTAAGTATTTAGGTCATACGATTATTGCTGAAGAATTGCACACGTTGCCTAAGGTAATCAAAGCCTCTTAACCTTAAGCCTCCTTACAAAAGCTCCTAGCCCTATTAATATTCAGAAGCTACAGAGTTTTTTTTAGGGTTTGTGAATCACTACTCTAAGTATCTTCCAAATAAGGCACACATTCTGGCCCCAGTGACTTAGCTGTTGAGCACTAAATTGAAATGGGTTTGAGGGAAAGAATGTGACCAGGCTATTGATAAGGTTAAAGAACTATTTTTTAAGTCAATAGTGTTGATTCACTATGACCCAAACCCCAAGCTAAAACTAGTCTATGACGCCTCGCCCTACGACGTAGGTGCGAGTCTTATGCATGTTATGCCGAACTAGCATAACTTCTCGCAAACTCACTTAGGCCAAACAAGCATACAGTAACTTCAATCGAGAAGCTCTCAGTGTGGCTTGGGGGTTAAAAGGTTTCATGAATATGTCTATGGGCAGAAATTCATACTGCAGTCGAGTCAGAAAATGGTGTGGATTTCTGGCCCTAAACACGGTATACCTCAAATGGCAGCAGCAAGGTGTAGCGTTGAGGAGTCCTTTTGATTGGCAACAAACATGATTTCCCGCATATACCAGGAAAAGATAACGTAACTGCTGATGCATTGTTGAGGTTCCCCCTCCCCAACATTTGAGGAGGTGAAGGCTCAATATAATTTGTTAGTGCTAGAAACAGTTTCTAATTTACCTGTTCAAAGCAAAACACTGGTAGCTGAAAGTCTCAAAGACCCAATTCTTTGCAAGGTGTATCGCTATGTTCAACACGGCTGGCCAATAAATTGTGATAATCCTGATTTGAAACCTTATTATCGCGAAATTACGCGAAATTACCGTTGAATACGATACATTGCTTTAGGGTTACAGAGTCATTATTCTGACAGCCTTACGTAAGCAAATGCAGCGCAATCTTCATAGTGCACATTTGGAAATTATCAAGCTGAAAGGCTTAGCTAGAGCGAAGCTATGGTGGCCATCTATTGACAACACCATTGAAAAGAAAATTAAATCTTGTACTAACTGCCAAGAATTTCAGGATACACAGTTTCAGGTCCTAAACACACTTGGGAATATCCTTTGAATGCAAATACTAGATTCCATGCTGATTTTCTTGGGTATATGGATGGCTTAATGTTTCTTATTATGGAGGATGCGTACAACAAAATTCTGTTAGTGCACAAAATGATGAAATCTACAACATCTGCTAAAGTAATCAAGATATTCAATACCCATACTGCCTAATACGATTTGATCGATTGTCTCCTAACAGACAACGGTGCTCAGTGGATGTCAGCCGAATTTCAAAGTTGGCTTAAAAACCAATGGCATTTGACGTCTAACGGGTCTATCGTATTCGCTATGGGTTAACGGATTAGCAGAAATTTATGATCGTAATTTTAAGAGAGTCCACAAGTTTGCTTTGCGTGACAGCTTTGTAATTCAAGACAGTGTCAATGCATACATTTTGTCATTTAGAATCAAACTTTGTGCCACTACTCAAATAACTGCAGCAAAATTATATTTTAATCATGATATTAAGTCAAAGCTGGATCTATTATTTCCTGATTCTCTTTCAGTTGTAAAACATCAGCAACTGAAACGTATTCAGTCAACACCGTACATTAGTCAAATATGAGATTAATGTGAGGGAGTTTTCCTTTCCTCAGGGGGTATCGGCTTGCTCAGCCACTCCCTAACATGTATTTTAGTTCTGGTTAAGTCTTTCATTCATTATTTTGTGTTACTTGCTGTGATCGTGTTTTGTTGCTTTCCCTGTAGACTATTGTTATGGATCGGTTGTTGCTCGTTTACTGCTTTCCATTCTGTTCTTTTCCTTTCGCCCTTCTGGTGAAGAAACTCCTGATGAGTTAAGGAGCCACGCAATTCCTTTTACCAAGAATCCATTAATGGTGGATGAATTTATCATGTTGTCAAACTTTTGGACTGATTATTGATGGGAAAATCCTGCTTGACCTGATGTTGTTATCTTTCCTGTTTCACCTTCGAATCCTGGATTTGACGTAAAAGAGGTTTGATCCATAGCGTTAGAATTGCTCTGAAGCCAATGTAAGTCAAACATTCCTACTCTTACTGCACCGGGAGCTAATTTCCCTGTGGCAGCTTTACCATGTTAATAAATTGCAAGTGCTGTGTGGCTAAATACTATTTACCGACTTGTTATGTATAATGAACTTGTAAATCTCCTACCTGTATTGCCCATCAACTCGTTTCTGAACTTAACTGCCCCTTGAGCATTAAAACCGAGAGAATTCAGTCACACCCAAACTTAGTCTCCATGCCTTTACAGTTCTAGCTGCACGATCCACAGTTGCAGTTTGCTTCTGACAGTAGAAATTGTTCTCTCATCCTGGGGCTGAATCTGCACAGGTAGACCACGTAAAACCACGTAAAATAATATTCTTTGGCGAAGACGTTCCGAGGGATTATTCCTCAGTCGTTTTCCAGAAAGTGAGAAAACAAACCGTAACATGCCTGAGTAGCATGGAATCCGGATTGATTGCGGCAACAGACTATGCCAAGGAACTTCTTTGGGCTTACGAGCTACTTTCCGAACTAGGTCAGGTACGACCCCCTTTCCTTTCAAATTCAAAACGAAGATCGGTTGGCTAATCAAGGAAGTCAGGTGTTCAAATGCCGAAGAAATCTCCAAATAAGGCGACATCACCCGACCTTTCAGGTCAAATCCAAACACCTAAATCAGGTAGCGGCATTAAGAAACGCTTGTCCCAATGCAAGCTCCAGTGGTCGCACCCAATGACGTAGTAACTTCTATGAGTGCCTTGCATCAAAACATGAGCACCCCGATATGGGAAATTAACGAAGTAGAAGGTGACACGGGCCTCCGGGATTAATCAGGCAAAACCCATCACAAGCGAGTTTAAAACCGACTGATAAGCGAGTTGGAAAACGGAAAGCTGTCATTTCTCCTGTCCGTGAGTTCGAAGCACCACATCCTGCTGTAGTTGTGGACCATTTAAAGAGAGTGAGGAGAGAGAGAGAGAGTGAGGAGAGTGAGAGTGAGAGTGAGAGAGTGCCTGACAAATTGAATTTGTAATGACATAATAATCCAATAACCGACACGGTGTAGGTGAAGCCGTAAATTCGTTGTAAAGTCAAAGTTAAGCGTCAGCCCAATCGAGGGCTGGGTTTTAAAATTTGCATTGATTTGCAACATGTCAGTCCAGCGTTATTAGTGTTAGAAATTGATCTAACCATTATAAATTATGCCGTGCTGGCAAAAATGTGTTTGGAAATGTTATATGTGCTGAAAATTGGTTGTCTGGTTTTAATCCAATGGATGTTTTATGTATTTCATGGCCGAGAGTGTCAACGTGCGTGCTAGGGAGCACAGGACTAGCAGCTAGTTGACGTACAAATGCACATCTGTAAAGCTGATGAATCTTCATGTTAGAGGATTCAAAAATTCATGGAAAGTAACTTCAAAAATCTTAAGTCCTCTATAAGATGTCCGAGTGTTCTAAAGAATTGGTCACAGAGTAACAAAAAGAAAAATTCAAGAATTTATTCCGCAGTACGTTTGTCATTCTACAGGATCGTCGAAAAGTCAACGCATTTTACAGGCTTTTCTCCATTTTTCTACATTCTTGTAATTTGGTGTTCAAGCTTTCGCAGATGTAGCTATTTTCTTTGAAAGTGAACCTGCGATAAAATAAAATACAATTTCTTAAAGTTGCAGTGCATCTAATAATAAAAATAAAGAAATATATGTCCTACAGATAAAAATGTTTTTTTTTCCAGGTAGACAATAGATTTTTTCCTTTTTTTTATTCGCCGGATGTACTGTCGTGTTGTTACTTATAGCACGTACAATAATTAGCACATGATCCCCAGCTGTTAACCCATCCCATTGTAGCTAGGGATACTAACCTACTTCACCTAGCCTTAGAAGTGTATTGCCGTATTTACCATACTGACTATGACGTTGTCTCAGCTGTCTGTGTCAGCTGACTGCTATACAAGTTTATAAGAAGCCCTGTTGCCAATAATAATTGTCCACAATTTGCTAGCCTACAACCGTGTCACTTCTTTGCAATAGTGTAGCCTAGGTAGAACTCACAAGATGTTAACCAAGTACACCACAACAACAGTCTGGCTATACATGTATAAAATCCCATGTTGTTAACAAAGAGGTTGACATCTGCTCGTAAGTTCAATCAAAGTTCATTCAAAGTTCAATCAAGCTAACTAATCAGAAAGAAATCAACTAACCTATATGAAGCGTGGATCGACGGAAAACAGTCTAGCTAACAAAGAAGCAAAAAATCTAGGTAGTATTTTTGCACTTCAGATGAAAATATAATCTACCGTTTGCTAAAATGTAAAGTTACTGATTCATGTCAATATTTCCTAAAATGTGTAGTGGTTTTGCAATACTTAGCCTATGAAAGTATACAAAATGTAAATAAAATTCTATGTTGTTAACGAAGATGCCATATTGTTTAGCAACTGTTCCAACGTGTGTAACAGATTGCCTTCCTCTAAATGAAATTTTTAAAAATCCAATGGAAAACAAAGAGAAATAAATAAACTAATGTAGGTGCGGATCGACGGAAAATAGTATGAGTGAAGTGAATGAAAGAGCTAGTAACATTTTGCTTCATACAAAAATGTAATATTCTGTGTGCTAAAATGTAAACAGAGTTACTGGTTCACTCCTGGATATTTCTTAAAATGTATTGTGGTTTGCAATACTTACCCTACGAAAATACATAAAACGTAAATATATAAAAATACATACAAATAATGTGCAACGTAAAACGATAAGTGCTAACGTTCTGACTTTAGATGTCCAAAGCCAAAAGTATTATCGCATAATGTATCGAAATTCATATTACCATTTAAACGATTTACCCAGTTCAACGTCTACAAGGAAACAAGAAGTGGAAAAAAAAAGTTACGAAAATACCAAATTTTGTTTAAAACGATAATACAAAGTCACTACACCTACACGAATACCGAGTATTTTGAATAAAAACTTCTTATTGTACCCACCACAACCCCGATTACCCAGGCACCCCCTCTTCCCTAATGGGACAGTCCCACGAAAAAAGCATTAAAAAACGTGCCCTTCTCAAGAAGATAAACTCCCACCACCCAACAGGAAAACCTAGCAAGGATCCCCTTCGTTCTCCCCTATCATTTCATTACACCACCTTCTGCTCCCCTCCCAGAAGGCCTGTGGCTCCCAGAAGACCTACAATAGCCCGCAAGGATAAAAACCATGGAAATCCCGAAGTCTCTGCCTCCCTCTCCCTCCCCTATTTTTTCTCGGGGCCTACAATGGCACGCAAAGATAAAAACCATGGAAATCCCGAAGTCTCCGCCTCCCTCTCCCTCCCCTATTTTTTCTATGGGGCCTACAATGGCATGCAAGGATAAAAACCATGGAAATCCCGAAGTCTCCGCCTCCCTCTCCCTCCCCTATTATTTCTCTGGGGCCTACAATGGCATGCAAGGATAAAAACCATGGAAATCCCGAAGACTCCGCCTCCCTCTCCCTCCCCTATTTTCTCTCTGGGGCCTACAATGGCATGCAAGGATAAAAACCATGGAAATCCCGAAGACTCCGCCTCCCTCTCCGTCCCCTATTTTTTTCTCTGGGGCCTACAATGGCACGCAAGGATAAAAACCATGGAAATCCCAAAGTCTCCGCCTCCCTCTCCCTCCCCTATTTTTTCTCGGGGGCCTACAATGGCACGCAAGGATAAAAACCATGGAAATCCCGAAGTCTCCGCCTCCCTCTCCCACCCCTATTTTTTCTCGGGGGCCTACAATGGCACGCAAGGATAAAAACCATGGAAAACCCGAAGTCTCCGACTCCCTCTACCTTCCCTATTTTTTCTCAGGGGCCTATAATGGCACGCAAGGATAAACACCATGGAAAACCCGAAGTCTCCGCCTCCCTCTCCCTCCCCTATTTTTTCTCAGGGGCCTACAATGGCATGCAAGGATGTAAATTCGAAGTATTCCCACCCTTCCAGGCTATCCAAGGTGAAATGTGAAGTATGCCCCCTCGCCGGCCCTCAGAGTAGATAGGTGCTACAAAAGAGACTCCTCTGGCCATCTATTGACCCTCCAGGTCACTAGAACAGGGCGTTTTCGCAAGCTTCTCGCCACGCACTGCTACACGAAGATGCCCTTCACCCCACCCCCCATTCCCTCGCAGCCTTCTCCCCCGGAAACAAGGGGTTAAAAGGGGGTTCATAAAATAAATAAGGAGTTAAGCAAGAGTTAACGATTTTAAACCCCTATACCTATTTACCTAATCAACATATCATTATGCACCATACCACCAAATACGCACCATGCCACCTACCCATCCCCGACTGCTCCCTTTGAGGGGGACCCAAGAAGCCAAAGGACCCGTACTCTTGATGTTTTCAGAAGTGTTGTTGTTTTTAGTTAAGGGAGCCGAACCAAAAGTGCATTATTTGCCCCAATGTAGATTACTAGAGTGACAATTTAGCTGGAAAAATCAAAGTGGAAACTCAGGGCCTTTCACATGCCACACTCGACATGAGCACCACCATGTTTGGTAGGCTTTGATAAAAAGACCCACTAAAGATGAGACTTTACAGGACCTTACAAGGCACACAAAAATAGCCATGTCACGTTGAAAACAATGGACTTCAAAAAATCCCTTCAATGTATTTAGTCTGAAGTAATCTGATTGGATTTATTAATTAAAGCGTTGGTCTACATTCCTAGCACTCTGCCTATGAGTAAACATACGAAACCTATACAGTTGTTTGGCTAACAAACAAAGGAAATTAGTTGAAAATACAGACGCTGTATCCAAAAAGGATAACAATTTTAAAAGGTATGACTAAGTAAAATATCTGTTAAAAAAATCAACACAACAATCTCGTGTAAAGATAAGTATTTACAAAGTAAAATGACTGTTACAATTTCTCTCAGGCCAATACAAAGAATTTTGGAGGATTCTGGGCTTAGGAAGGAAAGAGACTTGCGTCGCTCTCTCATTTTGCAATGCTGCGTAGTTAGTGGAGCTTGATGTTCTTCAGGTGTTTGTGACCGAGCTTGGTTTATGGATTCCACTAGTGGCAAACTATTTCTTATGATATTCTGATAATGAAAGAAGAATCACGTTGTATCGCAAATATAACCCTATGGTTAAATGGGTAGGGCAACAAACATATCTCCATCAAGTGGTATGCCGGGAATAATGGATGAATAAACACGGACAAGTCACATACCCTCAATAGTCAACTGACAAGAAGCAATTAGGCACGAATGCGGTAATATGGTGAAAGGTGAACACTACCAGCTATCGTCCTCCTCCATGGTGAAACGCCGTATCATCTTGACGGGATTTCACTGAGCTTCCGTTCATAACTCGGCCTAAATCATATAATATTATGTAGTAAATTGACGTCATTAAAGTTGCTAATTATCGAATGAAGGGGGGCAGGCATGAAATCTCAGACATGACGTCATATCTGAGATGGCTACAGTTTTAGGTAGACAGTGGGGGAAAACTACAACAATACTCATCTCATAGACCAGGTAATGATTCAAAATAGCTGACCCCTATGGGTTGGGCTATTTTGTTTTTGTGACTTCATTCTTCGATATATCATCTTCCTAACATTCGAGTATATTATAGTCTAACAGACGTCACTTAGGGTTACGTGGCCTGTGACTTTATTTGGTGTAACCGTGTGTGTCTCTGCTGTCTTGCAAAACAAACATTTCCCTTACTCAATGTTCAACAATTTTTTAACGACCGTTACCTGATCAGTGCAACAACCATTGCAGGAAAAAACATCGAAGGAAAATATATTGTTT
>JAHWFP010127073.1:33883-49085 GCA_023313725.1 Lithobius niger
TTCAAGCGTTTCGCTCGATCTGCAATAATTTGTTGGTCAAGCATCTGGGAGGGAGCAAAGGGAAGCGCTGAGGGGGGCGGGGGAGGCTTCGACGAATTTCGTGGGGGGTTCCATGGTTGGTTTGATTTATAATGCTAAGAATGGCTTGTGTGCCAAATGTGATGCTTTTAGATCGATCTGCAAGAATTTGTTGGTCAAACCTCAATAATGGGGGCACGAGGGGTGCTGAGGGTGCTTTCGGGGTATTTTATGGGGGTACCATACCTTGTTCTATTTCTGCTAAGAATTGCTTAGAATTTTCTACTGTGAACCAAACTTCAAGCTTTTAGCTCGATTTGCAAAAAATGGTTTATCAAACCTCATGAGGGGTTACCGAGTGGCGCTGGGGGCCCTTTGGGGGTATATCATGGGGGTTCCATGGCTGATTCGATTTATGCTGCTAAGAATGACTCCTGTACCAGATTTCAAGGTTTTAGCTTGGTCTGCAAGAATTTGTTGCCCACACCTCAGGGAGGGACACAGGGGGTGTTGGGTGGGAGGGGGGGCACTGGGGCACTTGGGGATACTTCATGGGGAATCCTTAGCTGGTACGATTTGTACTGCGAAGAAAGACTTGTGTACCAAATGTCATGCTTTTAGCAGGATTTGCAAAAATGTGTGTACTCCAGTGAATGATTTCTGTCCAGTGCTCTTTAATAATAAATGCTCTGCCGATGAGAATACTGCAGTCAAATGAAAATCGCATACAAAAGGTTCTGGTTGAGATTAATACCTACATTTTAAGCTCTAGAAATTAAAAATCGGTTCATTGGTTCGAGCTCTAGGTGAGAGCAAAGTTTATAGCCCATTTGTCTTTCCGTGTCAAGAATATCGTATTTACATTAAAATAGCCTGCGAAAGGCTCTAGGCCTTGTCCTTACCTACATTTTAAGCTGTAGAACTTGAATATCGGTTCAGTGTTTCGCTCTGCAGGTGCGGGTAAAGAGTCCCAAACAACAACAACAACAAGAAATGGCCATGCTGTGGATGCTGAACGGGTTGATTGTTGTCATTAAAATTTTTAATGCGGTGAAATAGTTACGAAACCAAATTTCGTTGGTTTATGTCAATTCTGGGCGAAACTATAGGAGTTTAAAGTTTGACGTTTAACATAGAAGTTCATGCTGAGGAGTTCATGGAAGTTCATGTTCAAGTCTCAATCCACTTTCCTTTAGAACAAACGTTTCCAGATATGCTGAAAGTATTACGTAATTTACTTTTCATTAATTATCAAACTACATTGTGAATAGAGCATTGTTATTTCTCTTACGAAACTGAATCCAAGACTTGACCTTTTTTTCAGGTGAAAAGCAACCAGCCAAAAAAGCGCATGAGTTTATGGTGGCCGAACGACCTTACTGTGGCACGGATTATATTAACGTAAGGGCTATTGTCTGCTACCATTGTTATTATTAATATTGTTTTTATTACTTCATTTTCACTGAACAGACTTCTCTAAATAGTGGACTATATTTGGTACACTGTTAAGGGAGTAATGGTTGATAAAGTGTACAATCTGTTCCACCAAGCTCTGGAAGTTTAAGTGGAGTATTAAAAGAAAAAAAGAAACAAAGCTTAATTCCAATGCCACCTGCAAATATGAGTGAAACGTAACGGGAAATTGACTGGGAAGTTGCTTATGTTATATTAGATAAACAAAAGAATAGGTGGAAAAGAAAGATTAGTGAACGGATTTTTATTAAAGAGAAGTAGTGGTATTAGTGGGGTTAGGAGTTCACCTGACTTCAAGCTGAATTATTTTCTTTTATTTCCCAGGGTCGGAGGGGTTGTCATTCATGTTACTTTAAGTTTTGTATAATTATATTTAGTATTTTTTTTCGTTTATTAGTTTGTTGGGTATTTCTTTCTTTATTTATTGATTTATTTACTTACTTATTTATGGTTTATTGGGTTTATGTTTGTTTATTTCATACCATTACTTTTTTTAAAGTTTATTATTATTTTTACAGTTTCTTATTATTGGTAAATTTCTACCTCGGATGCTCCTCCTCTTCCCCTCTGAAGAGGCCGGTGGACCCCTACCCCCAAACTAAAATATTTTTTTAGTTATGAAAATAAAATCACCGAAAATAACTATTCCGAATCAGTCACTTGCCAGATACTTTGTTCTAGGAAATTGCAGTAATGACTGTGTGAGATTGTTTAAGGTAACTCTTTCTCATTCATATGTCTACATGCACCAGGAGTTGGGGAAACGATGGGTAGCTCGCGGTTTGATCTTTGCAGGTTAGCAGCAGATAGCTGCACGGCACGTTCTTGCTTGGCCATATGAAGGGAAGCCCTCCCTCCGCTATTAGACACACTTCGAATTCATTTTTTTGGCAATCAAAAAGAAATGCGCATAAATTCAGTAACCCAGAATGCAGCTAAGAAGAAAATTTCAGTGTTTTTTTTTCGAACTATGTACAATATGCATTACTTGTTATTTTCTACATTTTACGTTGTATTGGATTAGGCTATGTGACTTGTTGGGGCAGTATGGATTGGAAGCATTTATGCAGATGGCACTTCAGTGAGACCGTAAGTTTATTGAAAGTGGAAGATGAAAATACTACATATGTAACTTAGTACTGAAGATCACAATTATTCGGTCAAACGAGATATGCTATAATGCATTAATTTATTTAGCATATTCACCTTTCCTCTTTACACAGCAATTAAAGTATTTTGGAATCAAACTCCCAACACCGAAGTAGCGAATGAATTCAACACCGAGCTTTACGAGTGAATCTGGATAGCGCAGCTACCACGAGCAAGATTTGCTGTAGTAATGCAAAAAGCAACGGCGTGGCTACAGAACACTTAAAATCAGCAGTAATCGAGTGTTTCCTTAATTTTTTTACCATTTGTAATTATATTCCACATTTCCCACTGAAAGATCCTTCACTAATCATTATGGTACATTATGCCTCCTTCTGCCACCTTGGCTTCTGCTGGGAGGGCGACAAACTTCCAAGGTATATTATGAGAAATAGCTTTGCGTTGTTCGTGTAGCGCTTGAGACAGGAATTTTTCTTTCTCCTGCATTTCAGCACCAAAGTTTCGGTAAGAAAATGTCAACCCTATCAGAAAAAAATTGCGAACATTATCGAGACCCAAAAGACAAAAAACATTCTTTTTAATTACTTTGTAGGTTTGTCGCACTCCCAGCCAAAGCAAAGACGCCAGGGGCGAGAGGAACAATTCCGCGAGGTAATTCCAATCGGAAATTCCTAGGATGCAACAATCGTCATGAGGACGAGACAACGCAGAGCCCTTTTGTTTTAATTACCATAGTGTTGAGAGCTTGGCCCCGGGTTTACCACAAGCTGCTCTCAACATGACTGACGGGGCGAATGGAGGAGCCGGGAAGATTTAGGAGGTTGATAGACAAAATTGGGATAAAATTTAGACACAAATCCTAACGCTCAAAGCTTCTTTAACCTATGATGAAAATATGTTACCCAAAACGTGGTTCAGATTATGTTTGATTTATTGGACTCGTCTCAATTGCGGGTTCGGGTCACAAAGGATTCAGCAGGAATGAACGTTCGGCTTGTTTTGGATTTAAGTTGAATAGAATTTAAGTTTAAATGGTTATTAATAGAAAATGTATACTTTTAAAGGAATCGGGATGCAGCTCACGCTTGGATAGGTTAAATCTGGGTTTATGTTAAGTTAGGGTTAGGAAAGGGGAAAAAATTCTAAATAAAAGGCCTAAAAAGTCATCCAAAACTGGTGATTGAAGCGGGAGTGGGTCGGTTGGGAGGATCAGCAGGGAAGTGAGTTAAAAAGCTAATTTCAAACAAAAACGTCAAGTGTGCCGTAAAAAAGGGATTATATGATTGAATTTTCACTTGTTAAAATGTACACGGATAAAAATTGATTATTTTTAATTGAAATAATCAAATGTACAATTCGGAAAATTGCATCTGTTTAAGTGGTGTTGTGCTTTACGTTTTAAATATATGATTCGTAAAGCACAACAGCACTTATAAACAGATGCAATTTTCTCAATGGTACAGTTGATTATTTCAATTAAAAATCACCAATTTTTATCCGTGTACATTTTAACAAGTGAAAATTCAATCATAGAACCATTTTTTTACGGCACACTTGACGTTTTTGTTTGTAATCCGTGTACCTTTTTTACGGCTATGGCGTCGCGCTACAAAGGCTTATGCACACAGTCGATTGTTGCTGGCCACTTTGAAACAATTCAAGTCAGCTCTGAAAGCCTGCATCTGCGAAATAAATACGCAATTCTATTGTTTTTAGCTGCCAATTTCGAAACCGAAGCAACGCAGCTTAGTTTGGTTTAAAAATATATGCGTTTAGCTGAAACACTGATTCTTTCATTTCATTTCATTTCATTCTCAGGAGCCCTGGTCCGTAACCTCATGCTCCTATTTGCCACTTACAACATGTAATACACAATACACAACGTAATTTTACACCAGACCAAACCAACCAGGTTTTCATACCACAGCCACAGCGACCACTCTACCCGTGCACCATAACAACAAAGTGCCCTGTTAAGGTACGCAGCTGAAGTCCTCCGGCGAAATGCATTGCAAACACTCGAAACACACCTAGTACACGAAGCACACAGCACTGAGCATTCAGGAACGAAGCACCATTGAAGCACACTAAAGTCACTGCCAAAACACACGCCTGAAGCGCTGCCAAAGCACACCAGAACGACTAACGTCCGATACATAACCAACACACAGAGCCAGTGAACGGACACTTCCTGAGGTGGGATAAAAGGGGCCAGGGAAATATCCATCTTACCTGCACGCCAGTTGCAGTACAGTACCTGGCTAGCAGACGCAACTTTCGCAATGGAAACCTGCCTGCTGTTGTCATCGACAGCAGCTAGTGGTCGGCAAATCTTTGACCCACTGAGACAACATGCTGCGGTGGTGTGCAAACCGTGGGCAAATCAGAAGGAAGTGCTCTGGCGACATATTCACGTTGCACACGGCACAGTAAGGGGTATCCACCCACCCAATCCGGTGCTGGTGCGCTCGCAAAAGTGATACTCCAGTGCGAAGCCTGGACAGGAGTCTGGCATCTCAGTAATTGAGATTGTGCAATATTGGCCGCAAGCTACACTGTTGCTGCACTTGAAACAAAGTTCGCCCTGCCACAGACGCTTCCCACTCTCTCTGCCACTCCTCTAGAAACCAGCGCTGTATGGTTTGTCACCGCGCCCTGACCGAGAGAGTTAGGGAGACAGTCGGACTTTGCAGCACAGCTGCCTCCCACGCCAACCCATCGCTTGCTCATTTCCTCGTACACCGTCATGTCCGCGATCCCACGTAAGGGCCACAGCACCACGCTGTAGTGCCGTCCAGAACTTCCAGCCAATGGTAAAGACTAAAGGGTCACTCATGTCAGGCATTTCCCAGGAGTAGCGCAGACTCCTCATACTGGACAACGAGTCAGTGCAGATCAAAAATGACGGCAAATCTAGGTCTTTTGCCACATCTAGTGCAACCGAGATGGCGACCATCTCGCACACATGACTGGATGACACAACCGGTACACACCTCTGTACCGTAACCTTCAACGAAGGGATACTGACGCCAACTCCTCCAGATTGCGTAGTCGCTATAAACGAGGCATCACTAAACCCCTCACACTCCATATATACCTGATCAAACACCTCCAGAACAGCTGGGCACCAAGTCCAGGGACTCGGCGGACTGACCCAACCTACTTCAAAACAATGTTCCGAATCTTAAGGAGAACAGAAACACCATGCCCTGCAGTGCTCAACAGACTGCGAGCTTTGTCACTCAACTGTCTGTAATCTGTAAGGATCTGTCCTACAGGATCCATCTGTCCCCTGCTTTGATTCCTCATGACTAAGACAGGTAACAATTCAGTCGCACGGCGTTCAAGGGGCGGTTCGCCACACTCTACCCAAAGTGCTTGAAGCGGCGTGGAGGACAGGCATCCTAAGACAATCCGCAAACATTCATTCATGGTTGTCGTCAACATCGTAATGTTGCGTTTCGAGGTACACAAGAAAGGCAGATGATAGTCAAGCAATGCTCTGACGAAGGTCTTGTACGCTGCAGGAAGTGCCCCACGACTCACCGATATCTGCCTAACCAGTGCCCTGAGCACAGACGTGCACACTTGAACCTTGGCTCATAATTGGCTGACATGAGCATTCCACGTCAGCCCCGCATCTAAAAGTACCCCCAGATACTTAACCTGTTTCTTTGGTATCACCTCAACTCCACACACAACGAGTGTCGGTAATACTTGCAAACTATTCCGCTCGCCACCACCACTTCAGACCACCACTTCAGTTTTGGCAGGGGCTAAAAGTAACCCCTGCTTACCAAGTCGCAACACAATACGGTCAAGTATTTCTTGGGCACACTGTGCCATAAGCTGCAGATCTTCGCCTACGAACCACAACGCGACGTCATCGGCGTAATAAACTATGTTTGCCGAGACACTCAGTTCAACCAGAAGATCATTGATTGATTGATTGCTAACGAGCTATGCTTTCAAAGGGTTCAAAGGGTTTTAGCGAGCGTTAACCGCACCCGGTCATCTGCCCGACGAAGCCCTAAAGCTCGTCAACAATCAACTTTCATTTCAACTTTCAAAGGGTTTAACGAGCGTTAACCACTCCTGGTCATCTACCCGAAGCCCTAAGGCCCTATGTCGGTAACAGCAAGATTCCCAGGCGGTCACCCACCCAAGTATCAATCCAGCCCATTGCTGCTTAATTTCGGGGATATGACGAGAACCGGTGTTTCCAGCACTGCAAGGCCGCATTTCAACTTTCATTTTCCCGTTCAACTATCAACTTTTTAGCAAAGACACAACACGTGCACGAAGAATGGATCTGGATCAAGGAGGTTTAAGTAGGGTAAGTTTAGCTTTAGAGTGAGCGAATGGTGTAAGGACCTAATAGGCTCAATAAACAGAAACATAAACATGGATCTGGAGTTTGCTTAGTGGCACTGTTCCCTAAATACAATGGTTAAAACAATTTAAAACAATCAAAATGATCGTTTAGGGTACCATAACTCCGGAATGGATGGACCAATCGAAAAAGTGGTCCCTGTAAGGTTGAAGCCCAGGAAAATTTCTGGCTCAGATCATGTTTCAGATTTTAGGTAGGTTCAGTAGTTTTTTTCTGAAACCGTGTCAGCCAAGAACAAGAACTACAACAACAACAAGTGAACAGTTTTCAAATTTACGTGTGGTTCCCTACGTTTACTCTTGCACGGAATCCTGGACCACTGGTCCAGGATCACTCCTGATAGATTGCATTTGGAGAAGGATTACGAGTGCTCCTGGACCAAAATATTGATGGAGTAGTTAAATCATAACTTTTTTTCTGTAGATTGCTCCAGGATAGAGAAAACAAATATTAATAAAGACATATCGCATCCAAATGCCAAACCACGTAATGAAATCAATTTCATTCAGTAGCATCAGTATTACGGGCACCTTCACTACCAGCAGGCCTTGCAATGGAAGCTGCACGCACCCTGCTTCTGGTACTTTCGCCTACACATGCAACACTGACTCACTCGCTTGGCATCAAGATGGCTGGTAAGACACACATCAGCACATTACAGCCAGGTGTGCAGGAGGAAGAAGACTGCAGCAGCAAACCTTCATAGTGACCGAAAGAGCATAACTAAACCCCAGATAACATTCAGTTATCAAGTGGCCATAAATCTGAGGCGAGATCAGCCAACTCATGACTCGATGACTTCGGCCTGCGCTTTCGGGCAGCTCGCATGCAGACCTGCGAGCGGCAGCTACAGCTGGCAATTAACAAAGTCCAGACCTGGGCGGTAAGTAATGGTTTCCGGTTTTCTCCGGACAAGACTGTGTGCATCCACTTTTGCCGCCAACGAACACTGCACCCGGATCCTTGCCTGTACTTGGGGCAGGCACAAATTCCTGTTGTCCCACAGGCACTTTTCCTGGGTCTGGTGTTCGATTCCAGGTTGTCTTGGCTTCCACACTTACGCCAGCTTAAAGACAAGGCTTTGCGGGCGCTTAACATCTTGCGGGTCCTGTCGGGCACTTCATGGGGTGCCGATCGCGCTGCCATGTTGCGCCTCTACCGAGCCCTTGTCCGCAGCAAACTTGATTATGCGTGTATGGTCTATGATTCGGCTAGTGACTCCACTCTCCAGATGTTGGACACAGTGCATCACAGTGGCCTGCGTGTGGCGACTGGGGCTTTTCGAACTTCTCCAGTGGTCAGCCTCTATGCTGAGGCCTCGGAGCCACCTTTGGCCATTCGTCGGCGACAGCTTGCCATTCAGTATGCTGTGCGTTTGCGTGCTGTGCAATCCAGTCCTGCTTGGTCCATGGTTTTTGGGCCAGACTTGCGAGTCGGTAGACGCAGGGTGGGTAAGGGTGATTTCCGCGATAGGCTCCAGCAGTCCTGTCAGGAGATAGCCTTTGAAATGCCCTGCGTCTTGAGGCTTGAGAGAATGCCAGTTGCCCCTTGGCTTGTCCCAGGTGGCAGTTTCATTTTTGCTCTGACGTCCCTCCCGAAGGGTTCCACTCTACCAGCAAGGTACTTACAGGAGTTCCGGCGGCTGAGTTCTCAGTACGCCGGTTATCAGCGCCTGTTTACTGATGGGTCGAAGTCCGACGTTGGCGTGGCGTGTGCTTGTGTGTGTAAGGGTGTAACGGTAGCCCATCGCCTTCCATCAGGCTATTCTGTGTTCTTTGCAGAGCTTTTGGCTCTTGGTTTGGCGGTGGAATGGATCCTTGACCTTCAGGGCACGCATTTCATTGTCTTTAATGATTCCATGAGTGCCCTGGAGTCCTTGGCGAATTACAATCCTCGGAACCCCTTGACACAACGTGTCCAAGCTTTGCTTTCCCGCTTGCCTGGCCAGCGGAAAACCGTGCTTTTCTGCTGGATCCTGGGCCTCGTTGGGATAGCAGGGAATGAACAAGCTGATTCTGCTGCGAAAGGGGCCCTTTCTGGCCCTCTCGGTAGGGATCTCAGCCTTGTTCCCTCAGATGCCTTTCCAACTCTGCGTCTGAGGTTACACGCTTTTTGGGAAACCTTGTGGGACAGACAGGACGGTAATAAGTTACGGGCCATTAAAGGCACTGTCGAGGAGTGGCACTCGGCGTGTCGCCGCAGTCGCCGTGAGGAGGTTGTGTTGGCCCGTTTGCGAATTGGTCACACCCGGCTTACTCACTGTTTCCTTTTCCGGGGGGTTGACCCTCCTGAATGTTCTTGGTGTCGACGGCCACTTACGGTCCGGCACTTACTTGTTGATTGTCGC
Source organism: Lithobius niger (assembly GCA_023313725.1). Lineage (NCBI taxonomy): Eukaryota > Metazoa > Arthropoda > Chilopoda > Lithobiomorpha > Lithobiidae > Lithobius > Lithobius niger. The sequence goes on from JAHWFP010127073.1 coordinate 43,225, forward strand.
CATCTTGGTGGTGTTCGTCGTCGGTTCCATCTTCCGCATGACATTGCGCGTCAGTTGGGCGATAAGTCTGTCCTCCTGTCCGGTGTTTTTCAATTTTTGCAGGAGGTACAGATGTATGACAAGATTTAGATTAGGGGTTTGAATAACATCTCTGTAATGTGTGGTGCAGTGGCAACCCGGACCACTGCACTGTGACTGAGGTTGGCGCTAATGACCAAGTTGTCGACGCGCCATTAAGCCTCAATCCCCCCCCAACTCATGACCCCGAACAAGGAATCGAGAATGCAAAGCCATCACCGCGATGCCCCAATATCGTGACGCCCTACGAACAGGGACATGCAAGTTGTAGCATGATCACTGCAATCCATTACAAAGGAAAATGGTGGATGCGCTCTAGCTTTAATATCGAAAAACGATCATCACACATAAAAGGGTCAGCATATTTTTTAAACATACCTTGATGCCTACTGTGTTCTCAAACGCACAGATCGATGGATGCTATCGCAAAGAGTATAACTATAACTTTTTTATTGTTAATAATCCAAGCAAAGTGTTTAATTTCTTCGATCGCAAGTTCGAAACGGCAAAACGTCAACATTAAACCGCCACTGCCTCGTAGGGTTCATCTACTCATCGCTAGCGTGTTCAAGTATTGCACTTGCGAGATCGCAATGAGGCAAATCTCGCACCAAATGCTAAACAAAATGGCCACGCCCATCTCGGTATGCTCCAAATGGCGCCGTCAAAACTGAATTTGGTTATGTGAGTGAATCACTGCAATCACAACTGGTTAAATAAAAAATTATGCTTGCGGAAGTATATAACTATTCACGCAAGCCATCCAAATGTCTACCAAGCACTCGCAATTGTTTTTGTTTTTTTTATTTTGTTTTTAATGAAACGGCACGAACAAAAAGAGCATCATAAAAAGAATGGACAACAAGTAATTATCGTTTTAAGTATCCCAGCATTCTGCACTGCCCATAATGTGAGTCTAGTAACGAGCATTTAACACGAATTTTGATAAATTAATAAAAACAAATATAGACAGTACTTTGGCTCCAAACCCATACCATTTTTTTTCATTCTGTACACTATGTACCTGCAGTGCCTAGAGAATATGTCGCATCATGGCTTCCAGAAACGCTAGATCTAAATAGAAAATTGAGTAACAATTGACGACAAGTCTGATAACTCAAAATAGATAACCCACGTCTGATGATGAGCTTATTTTATCAGATAAACAGGTTGGCTTGTTTGAAAATGGCTACTGTGACCTAAATGCTAGTACTTCAGTCAAGGTACAGTATTGGACATTAAATTTTACCGAACCTAAAAAGTTGGCTTCGCCGTAGTGCCCGATTATGCAGTACTTTTTCCTGTCAAGGAATTGCATTGTTGGTCATGCATTGTTGCATTTTCGGTGGCAGGCCTTGTTAATAATCCCTGCGTACCAACCTATGACGTCAAATCACAACAATGAGTTTTCTTTGAATCTGAACTCTTGAGGTATAAGCAAACATCGTCGTTTCATCCGTGAACTGTAGTGAAGACGGGAGTTTGTTTAATTAGTTTATCAACTATACTAGTTGTGAAGCCCATTGTGAATACGTGCTAATCTAGAAGTCTACTACGTTCGACGTGAAGCGAATGTGTGTGAGTCTCTTCCCCTCCATCATGAATCCCTCAAAATCCTCGCACTCCCCTCTCTTCCCCTTCCCGTCCCCTCCTACTAAACAGGTTTTCATCCGAATTTATTTCTTTTTGGAAATTACCAGGTTAAAAAATTTATGATTATGCATAGCGGAGAACCAAGCTAAAACCAAAGAATTTATGGGAATGAAGAGAAATGACACTGCAGATCCGAGTTCTATTTCGGCCGCATAATACGTGAAAATATTTTTGGCTGGATGGCCGCGCAATGTGCTTAACTGCAGTCCCGGATGCTACGACGGTGTTTGTTTAATTTCAGAGAATACTACGTTTGTTTACAGAGGTTGAAAATCACAACCACTGTTCTGGTTTCCAACTATTTTGAACAAACTATTTGAAGTGAGTAGCAATTCAAAACTGAGGACTAGAGTTTGCTTGTTATCGGTAGCCTACACAACTTTCAAGGTATAGCCCCCCCCCCACCCCAAAAGAACAATTTTTCTCCCCGAAAGAGCTCAGCTTTTTCTAACGCATTTGTTGATGAATTCTCCTTGCAAAGCCTAATAATACTGAAATAGGGTAACAATTCGAAATATTAGCCAGATAATAAAGAAAACGTTTAGAAAGTAGTTAACTGGAATGGAGAGAGGTCGAAGGCTGAGCGAAGCTCCGCTATTATCACACTTATGCAAAAATCACAAAGACTATTCAAACCAAACTTTGCATGCAGTGGCACGGGAGACTAGACAAGGTTTATAAAAAAAAACAATCCGGAATCGGAAATGGGTTGAGGAACCATCAAGGTGACGAAATGGTCCAAAAGCCAATAGCCAAAATCCAAACAACAATGAGACAATGAACAGTTTCTAATTGTTAAAGGCATCCAATCGTTAAAAGATTGATTGTTGATGATAAAGAGGCGGCGTAAGGCTTCGGGCCATGGCCCTAAATAAAATCATCATTTCAGCCTCACTAGCAGACATATGTCTGTTGACAGTAAGCAACTAAAAGCATATTTTGTAAGGCTGGGCTGATCCCGATTACCATTTCAGAATGCCTTACGTAATTCCTTACCGACGTTTCCAATATCGCTAGAAATTGGGAGTGGTAGATAAAATCCAGATAGATCGGTTATAAACCAAACTGAAGATATTTTCACTTCCCGTCTACCGATTTTGACGTTTGAATACAACATATAGATGGTTTTTTCACCAGCTTTCCAGTGGTCCAAACCTCAAGCAGTGTCTTATTGTTTAGAAATTACAACGCAAATTTTTTAATTTTACTGGGGAATTTGACCCTACTACCCTGGCAGCCTTACCCTGGTGGAATGTTATCAATACTTTCAAAGGCCTAAGTTATCCTTTTTGGTCAAACAGCAAAACACTAAAGAAAGAGGAGCCCGCTCCATTATGTTGACACTGGAGGTGACGACGGTCCTAGTCAAAAATGAACAGGAAGAAGTTACTTCGTGTTAATTCCATTCACTTTTGTCAAAAAGGTGTCTTCTAAAATTATAGCCAATCAGCTAGTATTTACTACGCATACTTCTTGAAATTTGTTGACATGCAAATTTAGTTCATTAGCACCATTAAGTAAACCAAATAACGACTGGATTAATGTTAACTGTTGCTTTGTTAGTAGCTTCCAAGTAACTTATAAGCCCAGAAGCTTACAAGTGCATGCCATTCCAAGATATCATTATCGCTTCGTTTCCATTTGTTGTCCCGTGGTCTTCACGGAGAGAAGCCGTGGGTTTCGTTTCTGCATACCAGGCCAGTTGAGTCATTATAGATAGAATCTTATTTCACAAAAGCAACTGTAATTAATCCCCCTCCGACATAATATAATATCGCGGCAAAAAAAATCACCCAACATCTTCATCATTTTGAGTCACCCAAATCACCCAACATCTTCAACTGCTGTCCAGTTTTGAGTCTTGCCTAAACTGTATACAGTCTCGTTTCAGCTAAAGACATTCTTGCTTCACTGTACGGTTGCATTATGTTTTCAGCGGTAAGATTTCGATATTCATCAATGAGTCTCAACAGCCATTTTGCCAATTCGGCAACCTAAATCGTCGTATCTTTATTACTTCCCTCAGTGCGGCGAGGTGAGCACCGTGGTGATCTTCTCCCTTCTTACTAACGACCTTGGTTGAGCCAGGAGGGGAAGCACGCAATTTCTACCACAGTCGGTCTTGGCTTAAAAAAATCATCTCTTTTTTCGCAACTGCGGATTTACATCATGCCTGCACTAATCATAGTCCGAGTAATATTTTTCGCACCGATGTATTAGGTTAAAACCTACACAGCGTATTTTTAACGTATTTTTGAAAATAGTAATGACTAGTCATACCCCAGTTGGGCGCCAACCTCAGTCACAGTGCAGTGGTCCGGGGATTACTGCTGGAGGAGAAGACGTACAAATGTGCAAACAAACAAATCGCATGTTCTGAATGATGTAGATGAAATGCAGACGCGCTTAGGAATGTGATGGACAACTGTGAGCAGTAATTACAATTAGTTTGCGTCGAAATAACCAGCACATGATTTTGTGATGCTCTTGGAATCAAAGAAACTACTGGAACCATGGATCGACGCGCACGTAGCTCTCGGATGGCCAGACTGTTTATGACTTATGGTTATCATTTGTTTATGCAGTGAAGCCATACGAAAAACGCGTACTGCACTCTGACCATTTGATCGTTTTAGATGTGGAATGTCTGTCAGCAGCACAAGAGTTGCAGCATGAAAGCTCCTCGAGCGTAGCGAGACGACGCCGAATGACCGAGCGAAGCGAGCGACTCCACTAATCTACATAATGAAGATCGTGTGATGTGCGTGTGTATTTGTACGTCTACTCATCTGGAACCAAATCACCTACAAAGATGGGAGTAGGACCAAACGAAAGTTAATTAAATCGTGCTCAGGTTAGGCCTATTTTCATCGCTGTAACTTGGTATTATGTCCCTCAAATACCTGAAAAACCCTGAAATAACGTCGAAGTTTTTTTTAAACCCACATGATGTTTGTTCATGACGTGATAGTTGGTTCATGAAAACGTCCTCGAGCGAAGAGAGATGATATGGAAAAGGATGCACGGAAAAAATAACCTGAAAGGACGACGTATTTTGCTAAACACCACATATAGATCGAAAAATTTTATATTAACTGGCTTGATGCATGGAAAAATCAAAACAATAGATTTGGTTTTAAAACGGTGTCAAACATTCGTGTTTCTGAAGCACGGAGGTGCGTGGATTGAACGAGCAAAGTAAGATACTTCCCCATAAACTAAACCTTTTCAATGTGTTTCCCTTTGCTCTATAAATCTTTCATCTCTCACCTTTGTAGGAGATTACATCTGACGTTCTTTGGATGTTCTCCAAGTGAGGGATCATCAGAAGTGCAGTAATAAAACGCCCATGGAAAGCAAGAAAACCCATATAAAGTGTATACCGACACAAATTACAAGTGATGTGTGGTTCTTGGTGGTTACATTGATTCAGTTACGTTCCTGAGGAAATGTTTGCGCTGATTGAGTGAGAGAAGCGAACGAAAATCAGCGTTTGTCATCAGAAACTGTGCTTTTCTGATAAATTGCTTGATCTTTTTGATATCCTCCTTGGGCGTAAAAAAATGATATTGACTTTCTCTCGAGATAACCGATATCGCATACGACACTCTTATAATTTGCTTGATAGTTTTTTATGTGGAGATCCTTATATATCATAAGTGTTGCAGCAAGAAATCGCTTCGAGCGTAGCGAGACGATTCGGAATGAGTGAGCGAAGCGAGCAACTGTGCTAGTTTGACGTAATAAGCATGTTTGTGTGGCGTTATTAAGGTGATTCGCCACACCTGTGAAGAGGTGTTAGTACACTACGGCTACCGATTGTGACCTTGTGGGATTTAAGGTTTTTTTTTTAAAGTGATGCAGTAGTCTATGGTGATTTTAGTTTTGCAGTTGCAAATCAGCTATTGAAAATTAGGGTAAAATTGCGGAAAACCCATGGTTGAAATTTACGGAAACGTTTACGGAAATCTCATTAATATGAGGTATTAGTATTAAAAAACGCTTAAGCGTATAAAATACGGATGTAAGCCTTAAAAAAACTTAAAGCCCAAAAGGAACAGATATTAGAAAAAGACATGTAAGCCATCAGCGTCGCACTAATACGTGTAAAAGAATCTCCAGCGACCCAA
>JAHWFP010127074.1:0-43940 GCA_023313725.1 Lithobius niger
AATTGTTTTTCATAATAAAGGGTTTTGACAGATATACGTGTATGTCCTAACCTATTACTACGAAATAATTATTCAAAATCACAAACGTATTACAGATAAATCAAGTTCAGTTTAGTTTATACAACATATCTTAAATGCATCGTACACGAGACTTAGATAGCGCACCGTTCGTTTGCGATTTTCCTCTAGGTAAGCATAATCGATCAACTTAGAGGGAAGTTCACAGTTATATGTGTGAAGTACGAAGTTCATAGGTATAACAAAGAAGTTCACAGTTGTATGTCTGAAGTATGAAGTTCATACATACAACTCTGAAGTTCATAGATATATATGTGTGAAGTTCATAGTTGTATGTGTGAAGTATGAAGTTCGTATATATCTAAGTAGTTCATAGGTATAACTACGAAGTTCAGAGTTGTATGTGTGAAGTATGAAGTTCACAGATACATCTATGAACTTCGTAGATATATATGTGAATGAAGTTCCGAGTTGTATGTCTGAAGTATGAAGTTCGTAGATATAACTACGAAGTTCAGAGATAAATGTGTGAAGTTCAGAGTTGTATGTATGAAGTATAAAATGGGCATGAAGTGAGCCTCCAGGGCCACCGTAGTGATGTGACTTTTAATTTATTTTCGTGCACAACTACTGATGAAGGTGAAAGGAGACTCAACGAAAATTCAAGTGTAGGACCTTTTTGTGTTCTTCAAAGGTGGTAAATGTGTTTTTGTTGTGGTTTTTAAAAGGCAACAAGTTCTATTATTTATTAGTTTTAGCGTTTGATAGTTTCATCCATTTTAATACTGTATAGTATACAAAAATGAAAGCAACCCATGCCCGGATTAAGGATTTCTAAGGATCCAGCGACTTTGCTGAAAGTTTAAAAGCAAAAAAAACAAGTGGCTACAGCGACTGCCTAGTCGCACCGGTCTTCCGTACAGTTCCTTCACTTCCAATGTTGAGGCGCACACCTCTATCATGCACTACAACAGCTATCTCTATTATACTAATCTAAAAGCAGTAGCCATCACAATTGCCGGTTAAAAACGTGTTAGCTTTTGGCAGGGTTTGGTAAAACCCGGGTTTTTTCGAAAAAACCCTGCCCGGCTTGGTTTTTTCGGGTTTTCATCGGGATTTTTGGGGATTTTTGGGTTTTTGGGGGCTTTTTCGGGTTTTATCTAGTTTCATCATTGTGGACCCCATAAAGAACGGGAAAAAAACCTAACATTGGAGGGTGAAGATGCAGCAGAGGAGTGGGTAGTTGCACGTCATCCCGAGTTTTGGGCTGGAGTGCTAGCATTCAAGCTATAAGACGAATCTTTCTATCCCAAGTCACTATTTAAGGAGAGTGTTGAACCAAGCTTCAGCCCAGCAAAATGGTGTTAACTCATGGGCAAGAAGAACTAAAAATCAAAGAAACTAACAGAAGGCTTCTGTGATATTTTTGGGCTCGCCTTTGTGCTCCACCTGCTGTGCATTAACCGAGTGGGTTTTTTCAACATTTGGAGTTGTTTGGTCTAAGTTGAGAAACAGATTGGGTACAGATAAAGCCCTGAAATTAGTTAAAGTATACCGGTACTGATGAGCTGAACCAAATTACTGGTGATTTCTGGTATTAAAACACCAAACAATCAACATTTTAATGACAGTTTAAATGACATTTTAACAGGTTTGTTGGTTCATGCATTCATTCATTTTACTTAGTTTTTGTTGTTGAAAAAACCCACATTTGGGATTTTTAGTGGGTTTTTTTAGTGGGGTTGGACCCGAAAAAACCCAGTGGGTTTTTTCGGGTTGGGGGTTTGCAGGCGAATCCTGGCTTTTAGGCCTATTTTACATTTTAGGCATAATTGCCTGCAGCTTTAAGCCTAATTTCAACCAGCAGTTTTAATTTCGTATAAGTAGCAGCTAACGGAGATATGGATTGTATAGTAAGCCTATTCATTTTTGCAACACGGTGCACCTACAGGCACACAGTTACATTGTTACAACGTAACGCGCAACGCAGCCTATATAGATCAGTGGTAGTAGGGACGTGACGAGAGATAAGCTGTTGATGAAGCCAACAGCGACTCGTAGTAACTTGACGTTGTCCTGGTAATAGGACTTTAGGCTTAATTTTATTTTTTAGGGCTAAATTTAAAAATGCAGTTTTAATTTCGTAAGTAGCAGATAGGCCTAATGGAGAATTTGGTTCGACGGTAAGCCTATTCATTCATGCAACAATGCGACGAGACTATTTTAAACGAAGCTAAAATCTATTTGTTTTTATTGAGTGTTACCTTAGGATTTTAATTGGACGATCAAATGTTATTATTTTATTTAGTTACGTCGAAGAAGTCTATTAGCTATAAGGAAGTAACGATGTTTTAATTTGCCATGTTATTTAACGAACTTCTCACACTGAATCTAACGTTGTAAACAATGGTGTTCAATTTCTGGTACCGTACCGAAGATGAAAAAAGCGACGGACGGACAAAGTCGTTGCAATAGTCTTCTCAGCCGGTACGGCTGTACAGAAGACTAAAAGCGTGTAACAGAATTAATGAAAATTCTAATTTGTCCTATATACCATTCATGAATCCACCACGCTTGCTTGGCTGGTAAGCCATAAACTTGTTATCCCAGCCCTTCCCACTGTTTTTCCTACCAGAGATGATACTTCAAGACAATGTTGCCAGATTGGGGATTTTACGCTCAGATCTAGGGGTTTTGATTGCCTTTGGGGTGATAACGGGGGTGGAAAACACTTGGGGGGGGGGGGACGGTGGTGAAAACAAATTTGGGGGTAATTCTGGGGAAGGTGGGGCAGAATTTATTAGTTTTACTTCAGTGTTACAGTGTTATTATTCATTAGTCATTACTCTAAGCTAACGAATTCTTAAGAAATAAACGTCTTACTAAATGCACGTCTAAACTAAATGAAGACTTCAAAGGGCTTTGTAGCGACCGTTAACCACTTCCAGTCATCTGCCCGACGAAGCCCTAAGGCCCTATTATCTGCTGCACCCGGATTCCCACGCTTACGTCGCAAGTTGACACTTCACACAGCCGAAAAGCTTGGCGGGAATCCTTAACAATTTTTGTTTTGGGGTAGATATCGGATCTTTTTGGTCCAAATGGACGAAATCAATTTTTTTTCTCGTAATAATTAGGAGATGGAAACCCCAATCTAGCTTTCTGGGCCTTTCTTTTTTTTTTTTTTTGGGTTGGCTGAGTTGCATTTTTAGTTAGTAGTAGCAAGAATTTATAGGGTTGGGGAGCTGAATTTGTAACTCTAAAAAGTCACTATGAAACGTCCTAGATCCATTCCAATTAGTTCCATCAGAGTTTTCAGAGGGCGCCACGTGTTCCATCTGGTAATTTTTGCTCATTTTTCAGCCCAAATGTAAAGTAAACTAAATTACAACTAAGCTAAAGTAAATAATAATTAAATACAATCTAGTTTCATTTAGTTCAGTTTAATTTTAGGCTGAAAACTGAGTAGAAATTTCCACATAAAACTCGTGGCGCCCTCTATAAACTCAGACGGAACTAATTGGAATAGATCTAGGATGTTTCAGTGTTCCGTATTCACGTCGTTTTTTCAACAAGAAAACGTTAAGCTGTGTCACTAACAGTGATTTTTATGTTGTCCGGCAAGCAGTCTCCCAATCAAAGTTTAGCCTTTTCTGTTACTTTGTTATTTAGCCTCAGACGGCTGAAAACAGCCAAACTACCTTAGCTATAAAGACACAACGTGTCTAGTGGTCGCCATGCTCATATACATTTTTATCTGGATAGGAGTTATTGTTTTCATCTAGCGTGTTTTTTGATACAAATTGTGTGAAACCAATTAGTTTCATTTTCGCCTTAGGAGTAATGTGCGTGTTAACAACAAAGTTATTACGGAATTTTTAATTTCGTATTTATTTTTATTTATTTTATTAATTATTTTTACTGGAAATTTTTTCTTCTTAACTACGGATAATGAAAACAAATATTTTAGGGGTTTTCTAGGAGGGCAGCGCCGTGATTTCGGGGCAAACACTAGCAGGCCGGGGATCTGGCAACACCAAAGATGAAGCGACTAGCCACTTATCGTTCTTTTTTGGGCAACACTGCTTCAAGAACAAAGGACTGAAATGGTAGAAAGTCATCCCAGCAAGGTCAGTCTTTACTACATAACAAACAACCAACAGAAAAGAAAATATAATAAAGTGAGTCAAAAGCAGAGTCGGACTGGGCAGGAAAGGGCGCCTGTGCCATTTATCGAAATAACCGGAGAGGGGCACCATGCGCTTTACAGGAAACTTCAAGTGATGGTGCCTCCAACCGTCAACGGGTTTGGGGAAGCGCAGGCAGAAGCAAAGTCCGGGGGTCGATCTCAAGAAGCTTTACTTATTTTCATATTCTGTCGTCATTTCTGGCTTCGGAATGCATTCTTCAAAACACATTTTATATTTCAAGTAATGCTAGTTTTTGCAAATTTTGGAGTGGGTTGGGGAGAGAACAGCAAGTTTAAAAAATGCGTTAAAAACTTAAGTAAAGGGAGGGAGAAGAGAGTAGGGAATTATTGCCTGAAAGGAAAGGTTATCAGCGGACAGGTAATCCAAAACCATTCATTTTTCTTGGCAGGAAGAGAAAAAAATAGACTATACCAAAAGAGCGCCGAAAGTATGGTAGCCTAAGGGCGCCTGTACCATTGGCACAATGCCACAGGCGCCCTTAGGTTACCATACTTTCGGCGCTCTTTTGGCACAATGGCACTATGGCCAGTCCGAGCCTGAGTCAAAGTTACCTACACTTAAGCCAGATGTAAAGATTGCTACCCTCTCCTCTTTTTTGTGAAGCATTTTTCATTTCTTGACCTTATTTTACACTCCTGTATGCAAAACGAACGATTGATGTCCGTTGTGTAGCCGATTTTACACAACCAAAACACATTTGTTTTCTCAAATTTTTCATTTTGCTCAATTTTTGTGCCTATAGAAGGCACTTACTTGTCCGCTCAACGTTTTCTGTTTATCAAACAGCCACGAATTAATTCGTAATTGTAGATGTTCAACTTTCCAAAGTAAAAACAAAACAACAAATGTGTGGTAGTAGATGGGGGGAAATAGTTGGGCAGAGTAGTGCAATCTTTAGGCAAGAAAATCGAACAAAACGACAGACGTTAAACAACAAACATGTTGTAGTTGCATAAAATTGTTTACGCAATAGATATCAAGTTTTCTGGAATTGTGGAAACTGCCTTTTAAGTTTTTATTTTGTGTGGGCTAACGGCTTCGCGATTTGGCTGTAATTTGTGAACATTAAAACAAGCTAATCTAAACTCCATGATACGCCAAAGTAGCACGAATTAGAAAACAGAAACAAACTCATTTGATGCTTAAGGTAAGGTTTAACTGATCCGAAGTCAAAACAGCAAAGGAACACAAATAAACTTTCCAGTAAGTTTTCAGCTACTGCAGTGTTGCTGTACTGTTTAGTCCACGTGAAACCTTACTGCTGTTTCCAACCATTATACGCGTAAAGAAATTAAAGTCAGAGTCAAAATTTCAAAACTTTTCATGCCCAAACAAAGGAAGAATACTGTAAGCTGCACACTCGACTACTTTCTTGGCTAAATTTTGTCAGTGTTCTTCAGTAACCTCGTTTACTTTCGCTTCATCATACTACTGATGATACATATATCATTTTCAAAATTTGACTTTTCCGGCATGCAATTTCATGGTTACTTTCCTGGTATTTCCAGGTTTTCAGAACTCGCACGAACCCTGAGTTGCCTGTAGAGCTGTGCTAAGCACACTATAACATGATTAGTTTTTAAACATTTGCCAGCGACGTCGTTTAGCCAAGTAGAATGCACCAATCATTAGCTGATCTCATACCGTCTACAAAAGTAATAATGGTAAAAACATTTGAATACAGCAGTAAGGTTTCACGTGGACTAAACAGTATAGCAACACTGCAGTATCTGAAGCTTTACAGGAAAGTTTATTTGTGTTCCTTTGCTGTTTTGACTTCGGGCCACTTAAACCTTACCTTAAACATCAAACGAGTCCGCGTTTGTTTTCTAATCGTCAGTCTTGCAGCTAAAGTTTGCTGATTGGCATTGTTGAATAATATCAATGTTTAAAACAATGTAAAACAATCAATCTAGTAGTTTAGAGCTCCCTAACCCCTGAACCACTTGACCAATTAGAAAAGGTCTTATGAAAAGGCACATCTATAGAGCAATATCTGTAAAATGAGCTAAGAACCAGCTTTTAGAGAGTGTAGGAGAAAAATGTCTTGCCAAGAACAACAAAAAGCAGCAAAAATGAAAATGACGATTCTCGCTCAAGTCCAGATTCCGATGTGCTTGATCGGAAATTAATAAAAGTTAGGACGCATGTTCATCACGTCCAATATAGCTTGTATACTGAATTTGAGCGGAAAATATTGAAAGACAGCAGAGAAATTAAGCATCGAAATTTCGGCTTTAACATGGGAGTTCGAGGATGGTTAAATCGTACTCCGTTGTATTGTACAAATGCGGTCGTCTGTAATCTTGATTTACAAGTTATTCTGGTTACGTAACAACAGAAGGAACGCGGTGGTGTTTAGTGCACTTCGTAAACAATATTGATGCTTGAAACAAAGCTAACTGGCTTTACACCACTAACTAACTAACTGATGACATATAAGCGTACGATTTATCTAACTTTCGAAAAATGACTTGCCTGCCTTACTTGTATTTTCAGTCTTGCAAAACAGTCTCAACACCGCGTCAAGCAAAAGAGTGAACAACTGTTGCTAGGCAACAGCGTCTCTGTTACGAAGCTGAGAGGTCAGTGCCCAGTTGACTTTGAACGCAAACCAGAGAAAGAACGACGTAAATAAATATGCTTTATATAAATAATTAACGGCAGTTGTTGCTGATGAGTATTTTAAATGTAACTTTAATCTTTCATTGGTTATTTGAATTGTGGCAATCTTTTATTTTCATTAACCATCTTGAATCAATTTTATTCTTCTGTACAGCCGTACCGGCTAAGAAGACTATTGCAACGACTTTGTCTGTCCGTCCGTCGCTTTTTTCAACTTCGCAACGGTACCAGACAGAGACGACCACGGTTTACAACGTTAGATTCAGTGTGAGAAGTTAGTTAAATAGCACGACAAATTAAAACATCGTCACTTCCTTATAGCTGATAAGACTTCATCGACGTAACTAAATTAAATAATAACATATGCTCGTTGAATTGAAATTCTATAATATGCAGCCGTAAAAAAACAAATGGATTTTTAGCTTCGTTTAAAATAGTCTCGTCGCATTGTTGCATGAATGAATAGGCTTACCGTCGAACCAAATTCCCCATTAGGCTGATCTGCTACTTACGAAATTAAAACAGCAGTTAAAAAAAATTAGGCCTAAAATCACGTTACCACGGCAACGTCAAGTTGCTACGAGTCGCCGCCGCTGGCTTCGTTAACAGCGTCTCTCCCGTCGCTTCCCTACTACCACTGATCTATATAGGCTACGTTGCACGTTACGTTGAAACACTGTAACTGTGTGCAACTAACAGCATTGATTAGTGTTGCAAAAATGAATAGGCTTACTATACAATCCAAATCTTCGTTAGCTGCTACTTACGAAATTATAGCTACAGGTAAATATTAGGCCTAACCAGGCCTACAGACACCTTTATTCATACGGCTTGACAATAGAAATTCGATGCGTCATCTACTTAGTGGCCGATTTTGCCACCAGTTCCGCTGCGAACACGCCATAAAAAGAACTGCCATGTGGACTGAACTGTGAAAGGTACTCGTGACGCGTGATACGCGGATTTTAACGAAAAACACTTCATTGACACTAAATTATTATTATTATTTTCAAGGATGGTAGCCTTCCACAGGCCATCTGCCCTACAAATCAACACCAAAACAAACTCAACACAACAAAACGAATCTTAAATTACTAACAGTTTAACAATAAGGACTTCATACTACGTACCTCTTTGTCCACTCGTAGTCAAAACAAAGACTCTGAAGGTTTAATTTCATGAATTTCAACCAGAAAAAGATCCAAGATACGCGTGTATTATACTGTATATTGCGCTACGTTAATATTAACTTTAACTTTATTGAATAGTCAAGGCGCCCAAGTGGGCATTATATGACTTGTAGCTGGTTTTTTTTTTAACAAGAATACTGAACAAAGATAAATAAGTTGAAAGGTGATAACCCCCCCCCCCCCCCCCAAAAAAATACATATATATATATATATATATATGTTATAAATAAATGTATAACATTTGAACATGCAAAAACAAAAGGATCATTGTTTTGGTTTCTAGGTCGGCGAACGAAAATGAAATAAATAAACATCACTAAACAGTACCAAAATAACCTATGTAAGATAAAAGATTATCAGTTCAGGTGAAACGGTTTGTATATGAACATCTAATTTGTTCTTGAAATTGTTCACAGATTGGGCCGAAACCACAGACTCAGGCAATACGTTCCAGATAGGTAGTAGGTGGGAAAAGAAAGTGTGTCTGGCCCATTCGTGTTTATGGTACTGAATTTTTAATTTGAGTGTATGGCCACGAGTAGCTTCGTAGGTTTGTAACTGAAAATGCTCTAACAGGGATGGGGCCCCAAATTTTAATTTAAGAATTTTAAATAAGGTGATGACCCCTCTGAGAACATATCGCCACCAAACGGATGGGACTTTCAGATGGTTTAATCTTTGCTCATATGAAAAATTTCTGAGGTTTGCGACACGTCTTGAAAATAGACGTTGAACATTTTCGAGCGCTACAAGGTCTTTTTTGTAAAAGGGGCACCAAAAATCAATAGCGTATTCAATAATAGGACGAATAAGCGCTAAGTAAAGTTTGAAATAAACATCATGTCGATGCGAGGCAATTGTACGACCAATCAGGGATGAAATAGAATTTGCTTTTGAAATTACCAAATTTACGTGGCTAGAAAAATTGAGTTGACTGTTAATAATGATGCCTAGATCAGGTGTAGAGTCAACCCTGTTTAAAGCATTTGTATCCCAATAGTAAGTGTTTTTGGGGTTATTTTTGCTTAGATGCAGGATACAAGATTTCTGGGGGTGAATGGCCAGTTCACAGAGGGTACTCCAACATAGAGCTGGTTAATATCTTCTTGAAAAATACTAGAGGCTAGAGAAGTTTCTAGACAAGAGCCCAGCTTAGTATCGTCTGCAAACTTAGCCAGATGGCCTTGGGTATGTTTTCTGTAATCGTTGAAATATAATAAAAATAGTAAAGGGCCTAACACTGACCCTTGAACCGTACCACTGGCTACAGAAACCGTGGTTGATTGCTTACCGTTGATAACTACCCCCTGAGTACGACCAGACAGCCATTTAGTGATCCATTTTAAGATAGGCCCGCAAATCCCAAAAGTTTTAAGTTTATGCATTAATAAGTCATGTGGAACCTGATCAAAAGCTTTTACAATGTCCATATAAAATATTTCAGCTGGTATATTTTCATCATGAGCATTGAAAAAATTTGCGTAAAAAGCCAGCAAGTTGGTAGTGGCAGATAATCCGGCACGAAAACCGTGTTGATTTGGTGATAATAGTTTTTCGCTTTCGACGAATTTCATAATATGTTTGCAAAGAATATTTTCAAAAATTTTTGATAACCTGGGATGTCATGCTTATGGGTCTATAATTTTGTGGGTCTTGTCTGTTCCCTTTTTTTAAAAACTGGAGTGACGTGCACATGTAACCAGTCGAGTGGTACAAAATTGTCATGGATGAAATGATTGAAGACGACCCTCAGCATTGGGATAAGTATTTCCCTGAATTTGATCAAAAAATTCGTAGGGATATTATCAGGTCCCGTGGCGTTACCGATTAAGAGTTGGTCAAAAGTCTCGGTGAGATTGGCGTTGGTGAAAACTAATGGAAAACGTTATGTTCTATTCTCATTAAAAATGCATTAAACGATTCTTTGACGTACCAATAAATCGTCCGAAGACTTCAAGGATAGTCACTGATACCGTAAAATAATGTTCCGACGTTTAGTGCAACACCGGAAAATCTAAAATTGAGAGGATTACCACGTTTTCTGTGTCCCACTAACACTAATCAATGCTATGATGTGGCGTAGTTCGTACTTCGTTGTTGGTGCTTCAGCACGCCTCGCGATAGATTTTTTTCAGTTTTTGATTACGCGGTTGGCATGCTACGTGAAACTGGACGTTAAATCTCTTTACATATAAGGAAGCTGTACACAGGCCAAACAGGAGAGGAGAGGCCATGTCGCGATTGCGACTACACGACCTAGCCCAGTCCGTCCCTGCTTGTTGCCATTGCAGATCCAGAAAACACGATCAAAGCAAAATAAGAATAGCGCTGAGCTTCACCAACACAGTACTTTCAGTGACAGAGCCTACTTAACATTTGTAGTTTAGACTTTAGAAATAAATATGGGCCTGAGAAATGCCCGAGTTTCACTGAACGCGCTTCTCGTTTTGCCATTTTGGCACACATAAAACCTTAATACTTTCTGGGAGGGGGCACGGAAAAATGTTGGGACGCATTGCCTACCCATGTTTCCCTGTAGCCTTGCCACTGCTTCTAAGACTACTCAAATCATTACGAGACATGGAAATTGTAGTGGATATCTTTATTAGTTTGGGTTGAAAACAGAGCATCTTCTGAATGCAGGTTACCAGAGAGATAAACCTCAAATATTGTGGGACTGTCCTTTACCTTGGTGTGCCGCAGCCAGGGCGTCCGTTCACTGTGTTACAATCTCTGAGGGATTTAATACTGGTTACCTCTCTAATTGTTTCGATGACTTCCTTCCAATGTTTAGCGTGCTTTGTGCCAGGACGGTGTGAAACCATGACTCTTTGTCTTGATTTGCCCAGATTCTTTGTGTGCTACCAAGAATTTATAAGGTTACGGCTTCTAGGTGCTACGAAGCTCCATGTGTTGTATTCGGAGGAGTTTTATTTTCTCTCAACCCGGTTGTTGATGGTGAGGTCTTTTCTGCACTATGAGTGGGTTTATTTTTATATAACTTATTGGAGCGAAGCTCCGCTATGATCACACTCCAATGTAATCTTAGAGCGCGCATCACGCAAAAACCACAAAGCCTATCCAAACCACACTTTGCATGCAGTAGCACGGGAATCTGGACAAGGTTAGCAAAAAAAAAAAATCCGAAATCGGACATGGGGTTGAGGAACCATCAGGATGAAACAATGGGCCAAGAGCCAAAATCCAAACAACGAGACTACGAGCAGTTTCTAATTGTTAAAGGCTTCCTATCATTTCCTGCTTGAGCCTCGCCGCTGGGCTGCATACCCTCGTCTTGTGCTGGGTGGTGGGGTGGACCCACTGAGTGATGAGGTTTTGAGGCTCCCACCCCATTCAGTGTCGGGTTAGCACTATGTGGGTCAGTTCTTGGTTTCTGCCGGGCTACTCGGCGTTTTGAGGAGTGACGGGTCATGGCCTCTTGTTCTTCGCTCATCTCACGAGTTGGGTTTTACTGTGGTCGTTATGTGGGCAACAGTGTTGCGGGTGGACCATTCTGGTGTCTTGGTGTTTTCCTTGATACAGCTGTGTGTAGTACGGTTAGCGTAAGTTAGGCATAAGTAGAATAGCAATGAGCGTGTAGCTTGCAGGCTGTTTGGCTCAATAAAATCAAATCGTTAAAAGATTAATTGTTGATGATAAAGAGGTGGCGTAAGGTTTCGGGCCGTGTCCACGAGTCAATCATCATTCTGGCCTCACTAGCATTCATGTGTCTGTTAACTGTAAGCAACTAAAAGCATATTTGGTAAGGCTTTGCTGATTTCACTTACCGATTCAGAATGCCTCACGTAATTCTTTACCGACATTTGCAATATCGGTAAAATCAGGAACGGTAGATAAAATCCAGATAGATAGGTAATAACCAAATTGAAGATATTTTCACTTCTCGTCGACCGATTTTGACGTTTGAATACAGCATTTTGAATGTTTTTGCACCAGCTTTAGAATGGCCCAAAACCCAAGCAGCTGTCTCTTATTGTTTAGAAATTACAAGGTACATTTTTTAAATTTTACTGGGGGATTTGACCCAGCTACCCTGACAGCCTTTCCCTGGTTAAATGTTATCACTACTTTCAAAGGCCGACCCTTTTTGGCCAAACAGCAAAGAAAGTGGAGTCCGCTCCATTATGTCGACAGTGGAAGAGACAACGGCTCTAGGTAATTATGTTGTTGTTCTCTTGCTCTGTGAGCAAGTTGTGTGTTTAATGTTTAAATTTATTTACTGTTGTTAGCTGTTCTTAACTTTGGCTCCTTTCCCCGCTGATTCATGATGTATTGCAGAAAACGGCCTTGGTGGCGACTCCATTTGTCACTGGGGGTCACAGGTGGGTGGGTTCCTATTGACTGTGGCTACGTTAATCTCTGCTTCATGGGGCCTTCCCCTCATGGAGCGGCCTTACGTCATACACACCCACGCTTTACCTGCCTATCCAGCGTGGATTCGGCCTAAACAATTGTGATTATGTAGCCAGCATCCCAATCTCCTGTAGATTGGGTCTGTCTGCAGTTGCAGTTGCAGAATACTGCTCATGGGGCACTCCTGGTCTCATACTGGTTGAGCGTGAGTCACACCGTGAGTGGAGAATTAGCCCTACCCAATCAAAGGAAGCCACAGTTCTCTTTCACCTGAATTCTACTAAGAAGACCCTCACTTCCGCGAATCTGGGTTCTTCCCAATATTAATGACGTCAAAGCCCAACCCGCCTTTGGACCCCACACCCAAAAGGGTGTCAATCAAGTAGAGCGAAGGGACACCTATTATTCCACATTGGTCCAAGATTCCACTATTGCGTGGAATGGGGTGTTACAAATATAAGGGAAAGAAAAAATAAAGGGGTAATTCTACGTACGCGTAATTTATTGGTTTTATTTCTGTGGTTTTATTACCCGGTTATCGTTCATTAGTCATTACACAAGCTATTTATTGCACGACTTCACCAACAGCTGGCGCCAGCAGTAGCTTCTAAGCCTGGTACAACCATGGACTAATATACTATCACACTACGTGATACAACTCCAGCTCCATGGTACAACTTACAACCAGTAAGGGAGGGGCTTTTGTTGGTGGTTTGACAGTGGTCACGTGGACTTCACTTAAAGGCTGATTGCCACCAAATGAAAGTTTGCAGCATTTAGCGCCATCTTTAGAAGGTAGTTAGTGCTCTGTAGCACTTGCTCGCAGGAAGCTAAGGAATGCGCAAAGAAATTTCTGTTAACGACACAAATATGCAGCGTGCCACTTAATTATTGGGTGAAAATTTTTGCATATTCGTGCAGCTGGGTGCACGCTGTAACAGTTTACGATATCACTGTCACTAGATGGTGTCACAGGAGACTTCAAAGACTCTATCGTGGCACCCCCTAGTGACAATGATATCGTTAACAGTTACAGCTTGCACCCAGGTGCACGAGTATCACAAATTTTCACCCAATAATTAAGTGGCACGCGGCATGTTTGTGTCGTTAGGTAACAGAAATATTTGATGCATCCTCGTGCACCTGGGTGCAAGCTGTAAATGCTGTAATTGCTGCAGACTTTCATTTGGTGGCAACCAGCCTTTAAGCTGGGCCGAGTAAAACATTGTGCAAAGACTACAGTAGCTCTTAGAGGAGAATTTTGAGGAGAATTTGAGAAACTTGTGTTTTTTTTTTTCCAGCCGACCTAAAATCAGAAGTGGTTTACATTTTGTATTACAACGAACTAACCAGACGAGTAATTGTAGGCCAACACTAAAACTTGTTGTCTTGTTCTGACGATGGCCCTAGTTAGCAAATATACAAAGGAGAACTAGTTGTTGTTATTTTCATGGTGACTGATTTTTTTTTTACCTTACTTAACATGATTTTTAACTCGCTTTCCGATCGCAAACAGTAGGTAAAAATTTGTTAACTTCATTAAGTTTCGCTTTCAGTTTAACATTATGAGTAATATCCACCTAATAACGGAGTTATTGTATTTTTTTTTTTTGGGGGGGGGGGGAGGGTGTGTTTTTTTTTAAATTAGCATTTGTATTTATTTTCGTAATTGTTTTTACGAGAAAAAGTTATTTTCTTGCAGTGTTTATAGCTGTGAGTAGCGGTTTAAAGTGGCACTATCACCGATTGAAAGCAGACGAAATCCGACAACATCTAGCGCTGTGCAGTTCCATCTAGCTTCTTCTTGCACCAAGCGAAGGAATGCATACCGGCATTTCTTTTAACGAAACAAACAAGTCACGACATCCTTAATTATTGACTGAAAATTTGATTCGCCCTTGTGCACCTGGGAGCAAGCTATAAAGATTAACAATATCATTGCCGCTAACTGGCGCCACGGTATTTCCGTTCGCATTTCAATCGGTGATAGTGCCACTTTAACGTGTTTAAATAATTCTTTTTTAAAAATAAATAAGAGTTTAAAGGCACATAACTCCCTCCGGTATATTTTAACAGTTTCACTCGATACATTACCGGAAATAGTTTTATATAAACTGATTCACCTTTCATTTGCTGGTCTACTCTAAGGGTACGATGCAGATGTCAGTAGTGGCGTGTGAATGTTTTAGGCTCGTTTTAAACGGCTCGGTCCGAGCGGTATATAACTCCCGCCACATCGCTGGCAAGCCGCGGCCCTAGAGAAAGGATAATTAATCCTTCGCTCAAGTTTGCGACTTGGTCGTACGATGTGTCACGTTGCAGCGGCCCCGAAATGAGTATGACTAGTGTCGTATAGCAATGCGCGCTGCGGTCGTTTGAACTATATTTTAGCGTAGGTGACGCAGAGTAAAGCGGCCAGAACGGAGGGATTTATGTGCCTTTAACCACGTTTTCTTTGTGATTTTCCGAACCGGAACGACAAAAGGAGTGTTAATTTAGCTGAAATTAGTTGCTAGCGGCAAAATGATGTTTTCTGCATAATTACCAGGAATACTAAAAAAAATTGTTTTAAGGGTTTCTGGGAGACGGGGGCGGTAGTAGCAGCGCCGTGAATTCGAGAGCAAGGCTCGGCAAGCAGGCGTCTGGCAACACAGGGTTCGCTTACAGTTTGGTAGTTTTGCAAGGACCCATATACAGCAGTGTTATCTTTGATGCATACCTACCACTTTGTGAAATAACGAAAGGCTGGAGTAAGCCTACTTGAGGAGGCCATACCCCTATACGACGAAGCCAGTAAAGGAGACTAACTAAAATCAATGGTGAAGCAAGGTTGCTATGTGCTGCCATTTTAACACCAAACGGCAAATTTGCAAATTAACCAAAGAGGTTTCCAAAATCTGCCAACAGACGGTGTAATTTAACAAACCTGTCGCGCCGTTATTTGTATTGTCGAATTGCTGAGCATTAGGGAAGGTAAAGAATGTACGGCCTTTACTTCAGGAGGCTCTGGCAAAACAGAGCCGACCAAGAATAACGCTACGTACCTGCAGGATCAAAATAACACCGTGGATCGTAATATCACCTTCTCTGGTCTTGCGTGAAGCCCATGAATCCTGAACGCCAACAGCCTAGGAGAGTTGCAAATGCCGTAGTCGTACTGCGAGTGAAAATAAGTTTTATCTAGATGACGTGACGTGTAAGCGTCAATATTTTTTTGCGATTTTGAAAAAAAAAAAAAAAACAGAAAATATAATTCGTAAATAACTGTCATTTTTTGTAAGACGGAAAGTGCAATTAATTTGTTTTAATTTTTAGTTCTGTATGTAAAACTAACTTAAAAAAATAAACGTGTCCAACATTCATTAAAGCGTCGTTGTATTGTTACGAATGTCGCCGAGAGATGGGGCATATTCTGAGTAACGCATGCGCGCCATCCCTTTCATGCCTCCTTTCTCCCCTCCACGAGGTTATCCAAGATGGCTGAAGAGGGCAGTGGCAGGCGTAGGGAGACTCGTAGATCGCTAGATATCGATGACGAAGATCATTTAGATAATGAAGAAGAGGAAGAAGAGAATTTCAGTGACCCAGAGGGTTTTGTGGATGACATATCTGACGAAGGTAGTTGTCCAACTTGGTGAAAAAAGGGCACATATTGGACCACGTCCTACCTACCGGCAAGGCCGATTGCAAATAATTTCGTGTGAAGTCACACTTTGGTGCCGATGTCCAACTTTGATTTCACGAGATCGTTTCTGTATCTGTTTTGCTTGGACCGTGAGTTACTGTGGCGTTGTTGATGAGTGGTCCCGTAAAATATATTAATTTAAGATGTTGCTGTTTTACATCTTAACTGCGTGTCGCCGCGAGGTACGCGTGTGACGGACGGCGAAGTCTGGCGGAACCACTATTTTCTTTTTTCTTTTGCCGCCAAGTTGACCTACTGCCTAGCTTTGACGTTTGTAGGCCTGAGAATGTCTTAGAAGTGTCCATATGTTTGTTTTTGCACCCGTTCGATCACGTATCTCTAGTCAGATTTATGTAGTTCAACTATTTAGAGGAGATCTTATATTACGAATTCGTTTTGAATTTTTTAATTGAATTCACCCGGATAATTTCAATCCTTGTTCACTCAAACCCAAACAATTTACAAGGGTATTTGGAGCATCAACTCCCGTTAAGCGCCCTAGTAGTTAGTAAACCACCGAAGAAAATTATGTCCAGTTTCACTGTATGCCACATGTTAGTCCTCAACCCATAAATCGAGATTTCTTATGATTACATACGATTTTATTAAAGTAATTAAATCTCTGTGTTGAATTGCTCATATTTTGTTCAATTTTCTGCCAGCATATGGCACTGAATCGTTTTAATTTCTTAACATCTAACGCTCATTAATTAGTTCATTATTGTTCTAAATTATCATACGAAAGAGGAAACGTAAACCATCACATGGGCGAGGTAATAAACAAATAAGAACAAACAAAATGTTTCTCAGGCACTGCTTCATCCTAGAAAAAAAACCCACATGTTAGATTATTTTTTACAGCCTTCAATAAAAAAAAACAATGGCTTAGTTCAGGGGTGGGCAACTTTTTAAGCCTGCGGGCACAACCTAGGCCTACCTAAAAACAATGGTAAAAAGAGCCAAGACCTTAAATGGTGGTCTATGACGCAGGTATTACGTGCTTTTTCAAACTAAATTGGGCCGTGTAGGCATAGTGCACCAATGTGATTTTTTTTTTTTTAGTTATCTAATTCAATTGTTTGTATTATTTTTACTTGGGGTGTGGTTTAAGACTCAGGACCTACGTGCTACATATTTTAAGTCTGGGTGATAAATGAAGGCTGGTTACAACAGCTTTTTTTTAGGCCGTGGCGGGCCAGACTTTGGGGGTCGGCGGGCCGCATGTGGCCTGCGGGCCTGGGGTTGCCCATGCCTGGTTAGTTGAAGCATCCCTGCTGTTCTCCGATCAGCTGAACAATTTTTCTCATACCATTTTTGGGCAAAGGGTTCATTTGGCTCTCAGAAATTGTTGAAATGTGGATATTTTGTAGAACGAAAATTTCACCAGAATCAACATCTTGAATTTCTCACTTCCTTAGTACGTAATATTCGTAAATCGTCTTATCCTAACTATTAGGAATTGATTCCAAGAAGACCCATGTTATTGCCATATTCTTATGCGTTGGCTGTTGTTGGAAATCTGTAGTATTCACTAATTTATGCAAGATGAATATTTTGCCTTCATTGACCACGTGGTTCCTCCCTAGTCAGTTACATAGAGCCTATGTATGCTAGCAGGGTGGATCAAAATCGTGATTTTGTTTTAAAAAATCAGATTTTTTTTGGATTATCAGTATGTTTTTTATCCATGTTTTTCTGTTGTATTTTGTGGATATTATTAGGTGAATGTTTACAGAGATCCAGCTTAGAAAATAAACTTGTAGTTTTTGCCAAATTTTGATTTTTGGTTTCGAACATCGAGGTCAGTTTTCGAAGAACCAAAATAAAGATGCACAATCTCACAACAAGAAGGAAATTGTTGTGAGATTGGTGCATTTTATTTTGGTGCTTCGATTTTCCAAACTCTCTCAGTATAATCTGTTTACTTATTTTTGAAGTCAGTTTAAATAACAAACATTACAGATTAAATAACAAACATTACAGATGACACTAATGTTAATATGTAGCAGGCCGTAAGGTTGTGTTTATATATTAAAGACAGTCACTTACGCAAAACCAAAAATCGTCCAAGTTCCACAATTCAAACTTGCAAATTTTCGATTATCTGTACTGATGTCTTCTTCAGGCAAGAGTCATGAGACTTGCACAACAGCAACCACCAACGAGCTTTTCCAAGTCCACTACGTAGGTAGTAGACTTGGGGAAAGTCCGTTGGTGGTGGTTGTTGTGCAAGTCTCATGACTCTTGCCTGGGGGTAGTAGACTTGGGAAAGTTCGTTGGTTGTTGTTGTTGTGCAAGTCTCGTGACTCTTGCCTGAAGAAGTCTATCAGTACAGATAGTCGAAAATTTGCAAGTTTGAATTGTGGAACTTGGACTATTAATGGTTCTGCGTAAGTGACTGTCTTTAATATGAACTTCAACCAAAGTAAAATTGCCAAATTAACGGTATTTTCGGTAAGATAGTGGCAAAAAGAATTCCTTTTTTTTTAACTTAGCCTACATGTCTGACGATTGAACATATCCAAATGCTGACAACCTCTTCAGTCCTGCAGAAGTGGCTGTCGTCATAAGCGGCTGTTCGGCGACACTGACCATAAGAGACACTAAAACCTAAACCCGGTAATTTTATAGGGTGTAATTAATTGAAACATTTAAAGGAAGGGGTAAAATTATTTATTAAAATCTGGATTATTGTTTATAAAAATCATTTGATTAAATCATGATTTCGTGAAAAATTAGCTGAAGCTGTTTCTATTGTGAAAATTCATATCAAAGTACAAACGGACAATTATTGATACTCAATTTCACAGTCACAAGCACATCAGTTTCAGTGTCTTGCTACTTTTCGATGAACAGGGGAGACTGATGTACGTGTTCAGTAGGCTTGCCAAGAACTCTTCTTTACTCTTTCTACGTGACTGCAGCCTCCATGATTTGAATTCTAATTTGGGAGAAGGCTTGGCCTCCAATATTTGTCACATCGTCCTGTGTTGTCACTCCACATTGTAGACAGGTGTTTGCAGAAATCGTGTCTCAGCAAAAACTTAATGTTCGGGTTTGAGGGGCCTTGAGAATTCATAAGATTTGTCCCCCATTTTTCGTTCAGCTGGATGGGAGCGACTCGAGGCTTTTCAGTTGTCTACCAAACGGGGTGTCTGATTGCAGCAACACAGAAGGGCCATCCCATTCTCTTATCCAATAGAATGTTTCCGTACAATGTGCTCGATGCCGTTTTCTCTTTGATTGTCTACGCCATATGGTGCTACACTCGTGTCACCACGTCATTCCTAGTAGCACCAATGTAAACAGCATGGTACCCGATACACTCCCTCCTGTGGAGTAGGTGTATTCATCAGAAATCTACCCGCATCCACTATCCTCCTCACCTGCCCCGAGCCGAGTGAAATCTCGGCTCCTGTGGTTTCAAACTTTTGATTCTTGATTACCAGAATTATTTCAAAACCTCTATGGCTCACTGCCAATCCTTTCTGCAGCCTTCATGATTTGAATTCAAATCCGTCCACTAGTTGAAACTTGAACCTTAATAACGACTTGTCCTTCTAGAATTCAACAATTGGGGGACTTTGAATTTAGCCTTATTGGCCAAAACGCCGACTAGCTACATACAATGCCACTCAAAGAGGGATATCTCTAGAAATGTAAGTTGAGAGACGAACGGTTTGCAGTGTAATGCTCCGATTTATATGGGCTATACTACAGCCTGGTCTGCATTAATACTGGAGTTGAAGAAAATTGTACATTTTTGTTAATGCGTAAATTAGAGAAACCATGTTGAAGACATATATTTGGTATGTAGCGAGTGCAATCTATGGTCTACTGGCCACACGGCAAACTGTACTGCATCGACGTTCGAGAGGGTTGCTCACAACTTTTTGGATTTTCTCGCTGATTCCTTTATTGTAGGTTAAACCTATTCTCATTGGTCATGTTGTTTCACTCTCGTTCAGTCATGGGAGATAACAGCCTTTTCAGCTGGACCTTGTCACCAGCTTTGCATATGGCAATGACTCGTTTGGTGGGAGTTTAGAATAGCTCGGCTCACAGAGATCTCACGGACTTGTCGTTGGGCTTAAAATGTGCCCGGCGGCAGTGAGGGGGGGGGGGGGGGTTTATCCACAATGAATTATGTTTCCTGTGTCATATAGGTGTGATCTGGCCGTCGCTAGAATTTTGGATTACTTTCACAAACTTATTCTGGGCAATCGCCTGCAGCTGCCCCAGGGAATGTCCAGATGTAAAGGCAATACCCCGATCGGTAGCCGATGGTTTCTGCTAGAGTTGGAAATGAATGCCACCACCGGAACCGAAGTAAAAAATATGAAACCGACCCATCCCTACCGTTACCAGGGTTCACACACAAGATGCTTGAATTTGTTATTAAGGCCATGAATTCCTTTAAATTATTGGCTTCGTTCTTGAAATGCCATGAATTTAATTTTTTGTGTGTTATTTAAAATAATGGCCTAGCTTTGAGCAATGTGACAAACTTGCGATTTTTTTTTAATGCCTCATGTCTGTCTGTCATAAAATATTGTTGCGCTTCTCCTTTAAATTTTGTTGTGCCACACGTTTTCATCAGTTGTTTATTATGCCATGAAAATGAATCTATGGAAAAAGTTGTGGAGAAAAAAAGCTGACTGAATAAAAAAATTCATGGTATCTAAAACTCCTTAACCTGCCTGGTGAAATTCGAGCCAAGGCAACTAAACTAAACTAAACTAACCTAACATAACAATAGAATAACAACATGAAAAAAGCCACAAAACAGTTTTTGTGGGGCTTGTTTCCTCTTCTTTCTTTCCCTGCACGTGATTTCTTGAAAAAATTGTATTGGACTTGGAAAAGTCCTTGAAAAATTGCATTAGTTGTTTTTCCTCTTCGATTATAAAACTGAGATACTCTTGCCGTCCATTTATCAAGTTGAGGACCGTCTGCACTTTACCTCTTTACCAGGGTGACATCGACACACCTGCGCCAAAGTATAACACCCAGTCTAGATTTCGTCACATGCACATCCAAATGCTAAATTACCATTCCTGCAATGTGAGCCAGGCAATCTTTTTTGCTGTGAAGCGATTTGTACACTCTGCAATGTGGAGTCGCTACACAGGACGGTGTAAGGCCATTCTTTCTCCCAAGTTCAAATTCAAATCATGGAGGCTGCAGTCATATAGGTAGGAAGAGTAAAAGAGTTCTTAGCAAGCCTGATGAAGACAGACGTCGGTGTCGCCTGTCTGTCAAAAATTAGCAACACACTGAAACTGTGGCTATGTGTTTGTGATTGTGAAATTCAGTGTTAGAAATCGTGATTAAAATACTTGAATATACTTGAAATTAGATTTTTATACGGTTAGCCTAAATACTTGAATTTTTAACCCGAGCGAAACTAATGGTTTTCTCCTGCAATTAAAACAAATTTGTCGTAATTATTAACGCTTATTGTACACATTAAAATGTACTGGAAAACTGTAATAAAAATATACTGAAAAATACTTGAAAAACAAATGCTGTACGAGCCCTGTTTAAGTCTTCGGAGTAGACCATTACAATGACGTTGTCCGTCTGTCGCCTTTTTCAACTCCTGAAATGGTACCAGATAGTCAAACGGTTTTCGCCATTAGATTCAGCATCCAAAAATTAGTTAAAAGGAATAAAAAAACGGAAGTAGCCGTTTGAGCCCATTATCTGTGGAACGATAATAGATAGCCGAACGGGTTTTACCATTAGATTCAGTGTCCAAAAATTAGTTCAAATGAATAAACGGAAGTGGCCGAAAAATTGCAGACAAGCGAGGCCATTAACTATGGAATGGTCAGATAGACAAAACGATTTTCACCATTACATTCAGTGACCAAAAATTAGTTATAATGAACAAAAGAAGTGGAATGGAAATGGCCTGGAAGTGCATGTACAGAAGGCCAGTTGCGGCTAGGTAGTCCCTGCAGCCGCTTGTTGTTTATATGTTACTTTTATTTGTTAGAATTTTGCTTTCTTTTCTGGCCTAACATGAACCACGAATGCATACATTTATTCAGTTAATGCAGTAAAGCTGTGTTTATCTAACGCAATCTGGACGAAGGGATGGATGTTGGAGTAATCGATGTTTGGGTGTTACCAGGAGTGAAATTCTTACTAGACAAAATTTCCTACAGATTTTTTCAACATTTCACGCACTTCACTATACAGACAGTTCTGAAATTTTCCATGAACCTCGTGTTGTTCGCGCATATTCTGAATCTAAACCCCTGTACGCTACAAAGTTGTATCAATTCAAACATTTATTTGTTTTACTTGCAGAGCTGTTAGGTGATGTGCTGAAGCAAAAACCCAAAGAAACTGATGGTGTAGATTCCATCATAGTTGTGGACGGCATTCCACAAGTTGGTCAAGATAGATTTGAGAAACTTCAAAATATTATCCGCAAGATATTTACAAAATTTGGGAAAATTCTTAACGAGCATTATCCCACAGAAAATGGAAAAACAAAAGGGTAAGTTGAATTATTACTTTGGTGTTAATGCTAAGTAGACTGGGTGGTGCAAAAAAGGAATAAAGGATTAAGCGATCAATCATGCTTTCTCATTCATATAATTCTTCCTCGCTGTGTTACTTAGTGGGATGTCCCTTTAGCCAATCGGAACTTCTTTTTCCTTCATTTGCATAAAATTTCCTATAATTTATGCAATTTTTCTGCGTCACATCCAGTTCCCTACCTCGCTTCCTGCTAGGGTTGTAAAATTCCGATTAATTGGCTAAACATTTACCGTAAGGTTAAAAAAAAAGCGATTAACGATTAATCCCTGCCCCCAAATAATTTTCAAGTTTAATACTTTCGCGTCCACTCCAATTTTATCGTTCCGTCCAAAAACTCTCTTCGCATGATGTCACTTGAGGCAGTGCTCCGATTCATTCAAAGGTATCGTTCCACGAAAGAACCAATCGGAGGTCGCAATACTAAAGGAGTTACAAAACACACATCAAAAACGGAGCAGTTTATGCGAGGAATAAAGGCAGTGAAGTTGAGGACATCATTCATCGCAGACAAGGAAATTGGGACTCCCAGCTTTCGAACGCTACCAAGAACTCGGCAATTTTTACTGAAACTTGGGTTTGATGTAGTAAATTTTGTTGTAAATTCTAAATTGCTGCAGCTTGGAAATAACGATCTAAAACATAAATAAAGCCACAACTACGAATCTCTTCTTCCTAGTTTTTGAGTAAATCAGACACATGGAGGGTCAAAGTGGTATTGAGTATGGGTTTGCTATGTGAAAGATTGTGTTCAGAATGCTTTCAGAAATTATCAAAAATTGACCATATTTCAAATAAGGCTGCACAGGTACCAACTTTACCGATCAGATACCAATACCGAACCAGATATCCAAAATTGTGTCCCCAATTTTTCATCAAAATTGTAGTTTTCTGCAAAAGTCCAATAATTATTAAAATAAAACAAAATTTACATAGTTACCCACAGTTAAAACATAGCTAAGAAGATACTCGGTGATTTCCTGAGTGAAATGCTGCGAACCGCATGTCGTAATATCAAACGGTTCTAAAGTTAATGATATGTCTGCGAAAGTTGCCGAAACCGATACCGCAAATATCGGTAGCCAGAGGTTCTGTTTGTATTAAACGAAAATTACTGAATCGTCAAGAAGACGATTATCGTTTCAACGATTAATCGGCACAACCCTACTTCCTGCCACGCGTCTACCTCCCACTGTCTTTTTTGCCGTTGGCACGGCAAGTTGGAAAAATTCTGAGCGTGCGTCAAATATCACGAAAATTTGAACTAGATTATGGCTTCAACTGCTATTGATGCGTCATGCCAAAGGAGAATCACGAGCGCGGCGTGTGGATTATCCGGCGGATGGCGAGCTACAAAGCGTGTTGTGGGGAATTCAGCGAGGAGGCCAGCTGGAAAATTTTCAAGAAAATAGCGTCGGCGTGAAACCGAAAGTGACGGGAAGATGTAGCGACGCTGGCCATTACGTGGAGAAGTTAGCGGTATCGTTTTCTAAATTACCGGCTATATTAGGTAAGGAAAAATACAAAAATAAGGTTACATTGCAACACGTGTTGCTTAGAATTGATTTCGTCAGGTGGATGAGCTTCCGGACACGCATCCGAGGAGAGAATGCCGTCCGAGGGACGAAGACTGTTATGTATGAAATACCGAGCCGAGAATTCAGTCAATGTGACGCGTTTAATGGTTGTGAAAATAATTCGTTGTAATAATAATAACGAAATTAAACGAATGCGGCATGCGCCACTGCTGGTTATGTCGGCTCGAGGCGAAGGATTGGAGAATGTTTTGAGAAAAAATCGGTGATTATTGATTGATGTTGCCCTATTGAGATGGGGGAAGATTGGCACGGGCCAAATGCAAATACGAAACGATACTGGCGTGGGAAAAGGTTGTATGGAAGTGTGCTCCGATAATGTTTCTGTTACTGAAATCATAACGGTAGTCGGATGTCAGGGCTAGCCAGCCTACTTTTTATTTTACCAGCGTGCGCTGCCTTTTCTTCCGTGGTAGCGAATGGAGAGACTGGTTTAAGACTATTATCAAACAAGATGGTGCCGGCCAGGTGGCCGACTGACATTTGGAGAAGAAAATCTATAGGAGACGCCTTTGTCGGGTGAGTAGCTTCTTAAAATTGATGTGGTATCGTTAAATGGGAACAGCGTATTGATCTGAAGCACAAACGATATATTAAATATGGCATGAGCCATTGTAATTCCGCAAATGTTGCGAGGGGTTGGATCCACGAAAAGGTCGCTAAGGCGTTGTGCATTATGGTTTCGCAAATGTTGCGAGGCTGTGGTTAAGTGTCCTTAAGAATTGTGCGCAGGCCAGAGAATAATTAGAAATATGTATCGATCTATCGACGCAGAGATAATTCTGCACACGTGTGCGAGGCAAATATACGGAAAATTTCGTGGACATGTGCGATGTTAGCTGGCTGGCATGAGCGGAAGGAGTGTCGAGTACAAATATTAACGGAAACGTGAGTGGGTTTGCACGTTGGCTGCCGAATGGAAGCTGCAGCAGCCTTGGTGGGCCGTGACGGTGCCTGGAGGGCAATTGGGGCGTCGCCATGAATTATTGGATTGTAAACAGTAGTGAGGGTGGACCTTGGCCTGTGTAGTGTGCCACTGTTGCCCCCCACCCCCTTCCCCGCCAATATGTACGATGAATTCTTAATTCGAGAATAGCACCCGAGTTTTACGAAAAATGTGCAACAAAGGGTGATTGGCGTGGTTGCAGTGGCGCCGTGGGTGTTAGGTCGCCGATATTCACACTGGGAGGGGGAACTGCAAGGTTTATTTCCGATTTGTTTTTAAATTCTAAAGAGACTAAGCGTACCTGTGCTGGTAAGGAACTATGTAGGGGCACATTATCTGTAGTGGTGCACAGCGAGAAGTCGGTTGGTTCAGTGCGAAAATTGTTTTCGCAAGTTTGTTATGCTGCATTGGTTGCGGAAGGGCAAAGAGACACTTGCTGTTCTCCTGGTAGGGTGTTCTGTACCGATTTCGAGTGCTTGGGCTTCTGCTCCAAGTTTGGTTAGGATTTTTGTTTCTGTGGTGCACCGTTTTCCTAGGCTAAAAGGTGTTCATCTTTACGTACTTTGATGACAAATTATCTTTAGGTGCTCATTGGAGCAAGTACGGTGGTATTTGAGGCGGAGATTAGGAATACTAGTGAGTTTGGGGTTCTGGCCGCAGTTCAAGAACGGTATATTGGTTCCCATGCAGTGGTTGTTGTTGCTACAAAGGCATTATCACTACGTTTATATGGCCACACGAAAGCACATTTTATCGATGCGCTTTGAAATGCGCATCAAAAGACGGCACCTGTTTACAAGACGAAACCGTGATTTGGGCCAATGCGCTACGGAAGGCGCTTCATGCCAGTATGCTCAGAAAACCATTCCTACCTGCCCTCCCTTTGGACAATAATGAATAGGTCCCACGCTGCTCTAGCCCCTGCATGTTGTAAACTAGATCAGCGTACACCCATATAACCAAACAAATCCAAGGCGTAGTGGTCTCTTTAGCCATGTGTGCTTATTTTTACTTTATTTACCTAAAATTCAAGTTGCACCAGCACAAAATACGTGGCTGCCGTAGCTGTGGCCGCCATTTTTACCAGGCGTTCTCTAACTTCTCAAAGCGATTGCGAGTGTTTACATGAATAAAGACTATGCGATTCGGACGGCCGATCCAGGTCTGTAATGCGCATCGGTTTCTGTATCGCCAGACGGAGAAGGCGCCACGAACGGGTGTTTACAAGACCCTCGGAGGCGACACGGACACGATGTGCATCCTTCTGAAGCGCTTCGAAGTGCTCATCTAAACGTAGTGAATGATAACTTTGCAATGGGGGGTGCCTAGAGCTGCCAGATTGCAAACGACTTGGTAGTGGCGAATCATCGGCAAGTGGTTGTCTCGGAAGACGGTGACAACGAGTAACCTTCGACAGCTGTTTGGTTTTGCCTGAGGGTGTGTCTTACATGCTAAACGGGGCATGTTCCTTGGGCGATTTCTGCAAGTGATTTATTGGTGTGGGACCGGGCAGCGGCCTATTGCGGTTGTTGAACAGCAGGACCTCGCCAGTCTTTGCCCTGGTAGGCAACGGTGTGGAGTATGGAGTGGGTACGGCAGTCGTGGATGCTACTCGCGGCGGCACCCGTGCATTTCGCCGACACATCCAACGTTGACGGCGGGAGCAGCTATTGCAGCATCTGCTGCAGCAATGGATGGATTGCTGGTGTTGTTGCACCACGGTTAGAACCTATCCCAATAAGTAACACAGCGAGGAAGGATTATATGAATGAGAAATGGTCTCGCAGGAGAATCGAAGTTCTCGGAGTAGAATACGACGAAGCTGTGTTACTTTAATGACCCGCCCTCCACTGGTACAAGTCTGGGTCACCAGCACTGGGTAATCGACAGTAGGAGCCAGACGCATGGCAGAAAGCGAGGTAGGGAATCGGAAGTGACGCAGAAAAATTGCATAAAGTAGAGGAAATTTTATGCAAATGAAGGAAAAAGAAGTGCTGATTGGTTAAAGGGACATCCCAATAAGTAACACAGCTTCGTCGAATTCTACTCTGAGAACTTCCATTCTCCTGCGAGAACAAGTTCTCTGGTAGAATAACTTTTTTTTTTTTTTTGGTAAATTACCACTGATTTCAATAATAATGATTATCGAGATTCCAACTACGGCCAAACAAAAAAAACTATGATCTTGGGTTTATAGGCTATTTTACGGTGCTAGCCTACTTTTTTTTTTAATAATTACAGCGGAGTTTTTTTTTTTTTTTTTTTACCTTTTTACTTATTGAAGCGGTAGGATTTCCACATTTTGAGGCTGTTGCAAATTTTCACCAATATTTGCTGTTAGGCTTACAAAAAATAAAAAAAGCTTCGGAACTCGTAACCAGAGATGGAAACTAACGACATAGCTGGCATTAAAATTGTGTAATTGTTTTGCTCCACTTTGGTGTCAATGGGGCAATGTAGCTTGGTGGTTAACACGACTGTGTTATGTGCGTGAGGTCCTTCGTTTCAGCCTTACCTCAGCCACCCTTGGGATTTTCGGGAAGAGAAGGGCCTTGTGATGCCTCGTGCTGATATCAATCGTTGCATGTAAAAGATCTTGGGAATTTCCGAGTTGAATAAGCAAAATTATCCCTCACCTTCTGGCGCTATGGCTTCGGTTGGCAGCGCAACAAACCTCCAGGAACTTAATTGAGGGATCGACCGAGTCCGGATCCAGCGCCGGATACTGCGGTATCCGGCGAGATCCGGATCCGGCAATTATATTGAGCTAGATATCAGTTGCAACACAACCAAAACATTGTCGCCGTGAACATGTTTCTTGCCTTGGTAAAATAAATCGTAGTAAAATAACTAAGCGATCTACGGGTATAAAAAATTGCAGATGTAATAATTAGTGTAAATTATTGCACAAAAATATACTTCGGACAATCGTATTAGGTTTTCATAACTTGAAAAAAAAAAAGGTGAAGTTCGACTACGTAAATCCGCTTTATGAAAATATTCACCTTGCGTTGCAGGAAATGGGAGACCTCGAAATGATAACGTCCTCTGTTTATTCTTCCATTACAGCATTGTTTACGGCTTCCGACATCCTTTTTTAAAGTTTAAAGTTAAAGTATTTTGTAATTTATATTCACTATCGTTGAAAGCTATTTGTTTACGGCGCAATCGCGCTCCCACTCCCAGCCGGCTGTCTGCCAAGAGATGTACATCTGCTGGCTCCAATGGCTGTGACCTTGACTCGCTTTGCGTGACGTCACTTGTGACGGACCCCCGCCGCGATGAGTGATCACGTGCCATACACGTGCCAATCGGGGAATCCCAGCCTTCCAAAACGACCAAGATGGCGGCCGTTCGTTACGTGTTGTGTTACGACAGCTTGAACCAGGGGCTAGTTTTAGCAAACAAAAGCAATTTCACATCAATTTGGACAACACGGCCAACAAAACATCAGTTGAGGTAATTAAAAGATGACTTTAAATTAAATAAATTCTAAATATGCGTGCCAAAGTACCTAATTCAGTCGGAATTACACCTCTGGTGTATGCAATGGCGGTTTTTCTTTGCAAACGGGGCTTTGAATCGAGGGTGCGTCGGCAGTTTTAGAAACGGTTTTTAAGTGACGATAAATCGTGGTTTGGACGCCAAGGGGTTAAAAGTAAGACGGTTTAATGACGGCATCAAAAACTAGCAAGAAACAATAGCATGATAAACCAAAGATGACTTTCATGTTGCAAGAGTCGAGACAGTTTTGTTCATAAAATGAAAAAAAATAAATACAGCTTTTTTTTTTTTTTTTGCTTTCGGTGTTTGTTATACTGTGCGCAATACAAAACGGAATGAAAGCAATTGAAAAGGGAAAGAAGGCAAAAAAAAAAAAGGACGAAACCAACGTAAAAAAAAAGCTGTAAATAAAAGAACTGTTGTAATTTTTTTTTTTTAATGCAACCAAAATTCAATAATTTTAATTTAAAATAAATGCATATAGACTACATACTGGTTTCACAAATATTGCAAAATTTTGCAATTATTTTTCGAAATGAAGCAGTAGGCTAATCAATGGGAAATCCTTCAACTGGAAAAATGTTGATTGATTAACCTAATGTGTGCTTTGTTTGACTATTTCAAAAAAATTTGCAGAATTTGGCAACATTGCAAAAACAGTTCTGTAGCCTACATGCAATTATACTACACTGGTACTATACTGGTACTCTTAAGACTTCTAAGTGTTTAATGTAAGAAAGTAATGTGAAACAAAGCGAAAATTAACACCATAGCTGCAACGTATAAGGGGAAAAAATAAACAACTTTAGTTCGTTTTTGTGTGCTAATTACCCGGTATCCGTAACCTAGATCCAGAACCGGTCCGGCACTGACATCAAATACGGAACCGATCCGGCAAAACGGTATCCGGTCAATCCCTTCTTAATTGTAATGAGAATTATTGTTACTGAAAGCCTACACCCATTGTTTTGTAAGAGAAAACTCGACCTATTCATTGGCATATTTGATATTTCCCTTTACGGACTTAAAGGTTGATGTTGATCAACGCTGTTCATCAGCTCTTGTTCCGAAGTCAATCGTCTTGTAGGTTTCACTTTACGGCGATCCGGAGGTATTTCCCAACGAATGAGTGATCATGATGGCTAGCGTTTGGCGTGATTGAATAGTGACGATGCAAGGTAAACTAATCCGCATCATGTAGCCTATCACTTCCCTGCGAAGCACTTCCATCAACGGCGAAGACTTGTTTACATTAGTCATTCTTCTAAGCCAGAGCATGAACACAAAAGGTTCGCACCCTTTTTCTGGTAAAGTTTATCCAACAGGGTTTATATGGGCCCTTGAAAACCTGGAAATGTTCTGGGAATTAATAAAAAGCGAAATTCAAGGACTGGAAACCTACGTAAATAAATACAGGGTTCCCATAAACCTGGAAAACTTGGAAAATTAAAAATGATTGAATCTCTGGGACTTCTCAGATTTTTCAGAAAAATACTGGAAAACTTCAAGAAAAAAAGTAATAAGGGCCATGTAATTGTTTGGTTTACAGGCGCATATGGGTGGCCTAAATTATCGCGGGGCAAACTGTCCATCCATCAAAAATCCTATTTCGCCAAATTTTGACACTCCAATATATACCATTTTAACTGACTCGAAACAAGCTTTTCAAATTCAAAGGTGCAAGTTTCAAGCTTTTACCTCAAATCACTAAACAAATATGTGGCAAAACTAAAAAAAACATTGAATACTAGCAAGATATTTTTTTAGCCTGACTACACACATTCAGCTGAGTACATGTCAGTGAAATGTAGTCAGATAAATAAAATAAAACGCCTGGTGCTTTAATTTGCAACCTCTTATAAACCAAACAATTTTTTTTTTTGCGTTGCCTAAATGTGAAGAATAAGCCTAAGTCATAAAAACGTTTGTGTCAATTCACACACTGCATTAAACAGGGGTTCCCACCAACCTGGAAAACTCAGGGAGAACTTTGGGAATTCTCCAATTTTTTACAAAAAAAAAAAAACTCAAGGGAAAAATTTAAAATTTTAAGTAACGTATTTCCCATCTAAAAGCTTCAGCCTTTTTAACCCAAAACTGGTAGAATGTGTGGAAAAAAAATCCTTCCTAAAGTTTCGGTAAATAGCCTGGAAAATGACTTCATTTACTCTGAAAAACTTGGGGAAATTGATTTCAGCAATTTGGTGGGAACCCTGTTGAAAAAATGTTATGTTAGTAATTGGGCAGAGTAGGCTAGAGATGGGAGAGTAGGTTATTGGATGACTAGGATGGCCTTGACCTAGGTTTAACCCGTGACTGCAGTGTGTATGACATGTTTGAAAAGTACAAAATTGCAGTATTGGGCCATATAAGGCTGCACCGATATCGACTTTACCGATCCGGTTTTATTCAATTTTGCCGATACCGGTATTCAAAATTATATCCTTAATTTTTTATAAACGGTGTAATTTTCTGCAGTAGTCCAATAATTATTAAAATAAAAAAATTTGAAATAGTAACCCATAGTTAAAATCTAGCTAGGAAGATACTTGATGATTTCCTGAGTAAAATGCCACAAACCGCGTGTCGTTATCTCGAACGGTTCCAGAGTTGTCGATATTTTCGTGAAAGTTGTCGATACGATCCGATACCGCTAATATCGGCAACCGATCTAATCCAGTATCAGTATCGGTGCGGCCTTAGTAGCATGCTTGAAGTAAACTTGCATCATGCCTATTTTGGCCCGAAATTTTAGGCATGGAAAGAAATTCGTATTTGTCATGCTTTTTTTTTCTGTTAAGAGTGTGATCTATGTTCTTTGTGTTTCTATTTTAGATATGTCTTTCTTGAATATTCATCTCCGGCCAATGCTCAAGAAGCAGTTAAAATGACATACGGACATAAACTTGACAAACAACATACCTTTTTGGTCAATTTGCTGACGGATTTTGAAAAGTGAGTTTGTTTATTTCTAATTGTGTCAAAGAATTTGACTATTCTAATTTCTACTTCAGTGATAGACACAAATGCAAACAAATGACACTCAAACTCAAAATGTCAATACTCATCCAATCGAATAATGTCAATAATCATTGGATAATACCTGTCGAAAATTCGCGATATTGATGAGTAGTGACATTTTAAGTTTGAGTCATTTGTTTACATTTGTTCTAATTGTGTATTACCTTGACAGTTGCAACCTCATAGCTAACAAACTAAGCCACCCCAACCACTTACCTATGCTTTGCTTGCTTTTCGTGATCCCAGTGAATTCTCACACAATTTTT
This sequence comes from Lithobius niger, assembly GCA_023313725.1. Lineage (NCBI taxonomy): Eukaryota > Metazoa > Arthropoda > Chilopoda > Lithobiomorpha > Lithobiidae > Lithobius > Lithobius niger. Next base: position 31,988 of record JAHWFP010127074.1, read on the forward strand.
TCACCCTGGAGGAATCAAAACTCACTCGATACGCCCAGCCTGTCACCCATCTGCGCATGCGCGGTTCCAGCAAGCGCATGCCCTCCGTAAATGGTGTTACGGCGGTAGCCAGCCATCTCTTTTCCTCCAGCTTCCGGCTGCATCGCTTGTTACCCTTCATCTTCTACAACGTTCGTCTCGACTTCGCCCACGTTCGCCCATTCACCGGAAAGACCACACCACCCGCCGTTCACCGTGAGACCTTGTTCCAGCCAGCCATACATGAAATCAGCCAACGATAATTGTGAGCTCGCACGTTCATCACGTTCGCCTCGTTGCCTCTTCTTGTCTTGTGAACACAAGCTGAAACAGACTCCCCGCCATCAATTGACTGAAGCCCGCACTGCTTGCACGTTCGTTTTACTACAATACCCGTGCATTCACGTTCGTCAGAAGCCTTCTGCCATTGAAGCCACACGACCACCATATATAGCCACACCACGTTCGTCGCTCACCCGCTCGATTGTCCACCGCTACATCAGCATACTCGCCATCCTTTGCTTTCGTTGCTCACCATGTTCGTCGCTCGCTCACTCTATTGTCAACTGCTACTTCACTACCGCTTTCTTCTTCTCCGCACTCTTGTAACAATGGAACAGTGTAGGATCGCAACAATGATTTTCGGTTTGGGTGCTGGGATATCTCTGCACTCCTTTTATTTTTTGATTTACGTCTGTCACAAATACGTCATAAACGCTAACAACACGAATCTCCTTTCGTAATTTTATTAATGATCCCCAAAGCAGAATTTTTTGCCACTGTCTGCGACACCAATTGTCAGGGAAAAATTATCTGCCGCTAATCTATTTTTTCGTATGGTTGGTTAACCACAAATTTATTGTTTTTTTCTGAATAATTTTTCAGTGCTTTATCCTATTGATCTGGCTCTTCCATCAATGGAAAGGTCTCGTCGAGATGGTTAAAATGGTGTATTGGAATGCCCAAATCGATCAAAAATTGACGAAATGGCAGAAATTTGGTCAAAACGGCACGTTTTGTCTGCAACTGTGCCAGATTATCTGCGACATAGACGCATGTCGCACCCCTTTCTGCCTCCAGGTTAATGATGATTAAACACAGATCAAATACATCCAACAACCAAAATAAAAAGCAAGGTACAAAGCTTTCGTACTCAAAAATTATTAAAATTCAGAAGTAAGCAGCAACCTCAAAAAAAAAAGACTACGAAACTTTCGTAATTCAAGAATTAAAATTCATCACAACATCACACACTTGTAGGAAATGTAACGTGGCACCATGAATGTTTGTTTGAATTATTCATTGTCAAATCCGCTGCATTTAACTTGTTTTGTCAGTGGTTGGTTACCGTGCAAAACATCAAACGCTGTCATCATCATATCTTTATTAGAAAGTTTGTACACCGTATTAACTATCGTTAGCTTTAATGAAAATGCAACAATAAGTCAACGTGCATTTGTGTGGAGAAGGTGAAAAAGGTTGAGAAATAGGATGTTGCCCATTCCCTCATGCTGAGCCCAACAATACCTCAGGCACTGCACACCCTCGTTATTGTTTAGAGCTCAGCACTCGGGGAAACGGGTAAGATCCTATACAACTAGCATCCCGCCGTCCACTACGTTCGTTGTTCACACGCTCGCCACGTTCGTCTTTGCACGACACCAATGGATGATCATGGATTCTTCCCCATCAGATCCTCTACCACCGAAACCTGACATCGCCACATTGCCTTCCCTACACCCCACAACTTCATTATCGCCTCAAGTTTGTTTGTTACTTTGTTTGTTGAAGCGTTCGCACGTTAGTCTCTGCAACACGTTCATCTTGATATGTTGCAGTTGCTGTTTTCGCCAATCTGGAAAGATTATCTGCTCCCTGCATCTACTCACATGGACTTTGCTTCAAGGGGTTTCTTTTTTCCTTCTGGAATGATACGCTCTCTGTTGACCACTAGCATCCTTGATGCTCGTCGCCTTGACGTTCGCATGCCCATTCGACCCCACCAGCCTTCTGCCACTGAAGCCTGACCACCACCATCTGCAGCTGCCCATCGTCACGTTCGCGTTTCATGCCACGTTCGTCGCTCGCACGCTCTGTCGTAACCGCTACATCAGCATTTTATGTTCATTGCTCACCACGTTCGTTTTCACGTTCGACTTTTGTTCGAAACCAACTGACTATCATGGACTCATCTCCATCAAACCCTCCTCCACCTCCCGGCAAGTCGGTTATCATCTTGGCCTCCTGATCATTGCTCTTACGTCGCATACTGAATCTGTCCCTGCCCTTTGGTCGGCCGTCGACTCACATTTGCCTCGTCTTGCCGTTAATTGTGGCGTTCGCAAGTTCGTCTCCACAACACTTTTTGTCAATCATGGCCCGATTCACTGCTTTCTATATCCACTTTAATGGATTATGTCACACGGAGTTTTGTTCTCCAAACTGGTCTACAAGCCACTCTCTTCCATGAAATATAGCGCTCGTTGCTGTCGCTGCCAACGTTCGTGACATTGCCGGCTGTAACACATTCGCCCCATCAAGCTGACGTTTGCCATCATCCTTCTTGGCTTCTCGCCATCCCATAACCTCCATATTTTATGGTTTGTTCGTCTGGTTCATCAACTTTGTGACTATGTCAGACCACCGCGCCGACATCGGATGTCCACCCCGTTCACCGGAACCTTTTCCTGTCATCTTCATGCACCTTGATTGCTTCGTTTCCAACCCTTACGACAAGGCTGTTCGCGTGTTACCTCTCAACATGCTCGCCATCATCTCCCAGCTGTTCACCTCCTGTTTCTTACGGATTCTTGCTTCCTGGCAATCGCCAAAGCCCTTCTCGTTGCTGGCCTTCATGCATTCACAAGCACCAGCACTCCCACATTCGCCACGTTCATCTCCGCAACACATTCATCTTGAAGCTGCTTTTGCTCCAATTCATCCTCATGGACCGCATCATTACCTCCTGAAACCACCCTAATGTGATCGAATTTTTCACAGCGTATCATCCGACAACCCTCACTATGTCACCATCTTCGGCCCATCAGATTTTCACGACCACTCATGGATCCGTCCACCATCTCACCCGTCTCCCTTTCATACCTTCTGCTGTCACGACGTTCGCCTTGACACCACCACGACCATCAACCTGCTTCATGCTGCCGTCAACGTCCATACATGCACTTTCCACGGCTTCCTGAGCTTTCACGAATCCACAATTCGTTGGTCGTCTCCACATGTTCCCAATATCCACATGGAATTTGGGCCCCTTCTCCCTGCTTTCTCCTGCCCGTAATGGACCATAGTGAACCTTTTTCCTCCTCGCCTTATCTGCTCGTCTCATATGCACACCCACTCAGGACCTTAATTCTCGTCTTTGACCCCATGGATTTGCTCTCTGCTTCACCCCATTTGGCCTTGATCGGAACCTGTCTTGAACTTCTCTCACTTAGCATTGCTCATTGAGGTTTTTCCCACCCTGAAACCGCTCTTCTCCTTCCCGCTCCACTGCTTTTCTCGACCCGGAAGCGCTCCAACGCACAAAATTTGAATGTCTCTCCGCATCACGGCCGAGACCAAGGGAGGTCTTCCTTCTCATCCATCAACCCGTGGCATTGTCCCAGGCACGGTTCGTGCACCTGACTCTTGCACATGTATTGGTGATTGGTGTCGTCGGTAAAACAAAATTTGATCCCCACACGGCCTGCCAACATCACCGCTTATGCACTTATGGATCGGACCCCTCCACTATCTGCCTCTCCATCTCCCCGAAAGGATGGCACGTCATTGTGAAGAAAAACGCTGCCGCTGCTATGCGCTCAAGACAAAGTCGTGATCGCAAAGCTCAACTCAAAGTTGAATCAAGGAAAACCCCTTCTCCTCATGACAAGTCTAACTGAAGGATCCCAGCTTCATCAACACAGGAATAAGAATGTTCCTCTTTCCTCAAATCCATCATCAAAGTCACCCCGCACTACAAAGCTTCCTCCATCGGCAACCAAAGCTACAAGTGACACTACAATGAATCCTGATTCAACGGCTTCTGAACCCACCACATCGTCGCAACCAACCAATGCACCAGTCAACATCATGGAACTTCCTACAAGCTCATCCTCACTTCCGAACTCCTTCGGGTTAGACCACAGCCCACTGAAAGCCTCCACAAGCCCGAATTTCTGCAGAAATCCGTCCTTCAAAGTGTGCTTCGAAGAAAACTCTACCTAAAAAAACGTGAACTCGTACGCCTACGAAAGAACTGTCAACCCATCGCCAACAGATTCTCCATCCTCAAGCATAAACTCTCCAACGCCTCCAAACTCATCACTGCTCAGAAAACCAACATTGCTAATCTGCTTTTAGCAACATGAAACTCCGCAAGCGAATCGAACTAACCGACGCCAAGTTCAGACGTGTCACCGCTCCCTCCATCAGCACATAGGCCCATCTTCAAGATACATCGCCCTCAACCCCCTGTAAAAAAAAACCGACCCATAAAACCAACCATGCAACCCAGACTGTGAACATGCTTTACATCAGAACTCAATCCAATCCTATGAAATCAACCAGCCTCCGAAGCAAACACAAAATTATCACGTCTCTGGCTAACCACTTCACTACTTCACTCAAGTCTTCGTAAACAACGATAAGGTTGGCTGTACATAAAAATCTTAGCTGTACATAAAAATCTCTTAGTTTCAACAAGTGGAAAAGACATAAACTCATTGAACTTACAACCTACTTCTGGTCATTAAAAGTTCCCCTCCCCACTCCGACTGTCGGTGCACAAATGTCGGCTGTGATCAGACACTGTTGCGCCTGCAACCAATCCACCATATTTCGATCACTGGGGACCCAGCTTTCACCCTTGGGACCTGCCATGATGGTGCCCGCCACGTATATTGACGAGATCAGCTGTAAATGCAATTAAATTTACAGGTAGTGGATATTTTCCAACCGGCAATTATAAAGCCCAATTTTACCGCGGGGGGGGGGCGTCAATATTGGTTTCTTTGTTGCCAAAACATCTTAACCTGATAATTTAGCATTACATTCCTCGAATGTGATGTTCCCCTGGAGGTTTCTTCCGGTGCGCAGCCGCCTGCTTGCATGTCCCCTACCGCGCATGCGCGCGGCAGTCCTCCCTTATAAAAGCGACAGCGTGCACGCTATCGGCATTCATTTTCCTCCAGAGGTGTCTTCACGCCAACTCGCGTTGCTGTTCCCCAGCTTTCGCACGGAAAATTGGATTCTATCCGATGATGGCCGCCGCCTCAAAAGCTCCCGCTTCGCCCGCCGCCCGCTCTCATGCTCTTCTTCGTCCGCACGCTACCGGCTTCTCCCTCGGCAACCGCTGGATCTCCGCCCTCTACCTCGCCGCCGTCGGCCCGATCCCTGTGGCCTCCTTCACCAAAGCTCCTCCTGCAAGCGCTAACGTCTTCTCGGACTCTCCCTTACAACCCGGCCAACGCACCCCGCCGGCCGAACCCATGGACCTATCGGCTCTACGAGAGGATTTTCTACGGGCAAAGGACGTCTACCGTGAAGCCAAGAAATCCCTCCAGCGGGCTACGGCCACTCTTTCCCCAGCCCGCAACTCTCCCTTGGACCTGTCGTCCAACTCTTCCCGAATTGGTCGAAGTGTCTCCCGCAGCGAAGTCCGGCACATCGTCCAGGAAACGGTCCGTGTGATGCAAGACAATCCCATGCCGCCTCCCTCCTGCACGTCATCTGCCAGACATGCCCGCACGCAAGCATGGATCACTTCCGCCTCCAGCCGTGACTCGGCCAAGCGCGGCTCGACGCTGCCCGCCGGCAGCCAGAAGAGACACAAGTCATCTTCTCCCTCTCGTCCGCAAGCTCCCTCTTCTGCCGTCCCCTCGACAACTACCGTAGCTCCGCACCCAGCCATCCCTCCCTCGTCCGGCAAGAAGATCCACTTCTCAGACGACGCCGCCGAGGACCAGGTCTTCCCACTAGCTGCACTTCTAAAGACGGTCGAAGAAACCATTCCCGACTGCTTTCTCTTCAAGCCCTCACAATCATCCGACGTTCCGGCTGTCAACCGTGGGCTGAAAACTGGCTTCGGCTTTGCCCTCAGAGACAGAGACAACAAACCCCGCAACCTCCTCGGGCAATCCACCACGCTGCTAACCTGCCTCCTCCGCAATGAACGCTCCCTACTCGGCAAGGGCGATCCTCTCATCCTCGACAAGGAACCACCTCCACCCCGTCCAGGCCGTGAAAGCAGTTTCTTTCGTCCGTTAGGCGACGGCGTCACAAACCCGGACAACTTCGCAACCTACCCGGAATGCGAATTCTTATGCAGTGAAGTGAAGATGGATTTCGGCAACGCTCTTTCCATCCCGAAGAAAGCTGACATCCCAACTTTCGTCCTATACGAGAACGACAAATGTCTCCGGCTAAGCCTACGTGCCGCTTCCCAAGCCGACAACCTCAACACTGCAGTGAACGCCCTATGCGAAAAATTATCCTTGGACGCAAGCCCCGAAGAAATATGCAATCTTTCGTCCCTGGTAATGCAGCTCTTTCAGAAGGCGAGCTTTGCCACGTATCACTCCATCAACTGGGCTACGCGAGCCCTCTTCAACAACACCCTTCTCCTCCGGGACATTGCTCTTTCGTCCGCAAACAACCTCAACGTCTCCACGATGCACCGGCTCCGCAACCAGCCCATCCACGAGTCGGACACGCTCTTCCGGGGCCTCATCCCAACTCTCGCTCCTCACCTTGACATCGCTAAGAAACCCAAGCCATACAAGCAAGTCTCTTCTTCCTTTCGTCCGGCTTCAAAGAATAGACAGCCCTACCCTCGTCCTCTCCTGGACAACCGGGATATGACGCCGGCTGTCAGTCCCAGCGTCAAAATGACTTTCGTCCGAAAAACCCGCAGCCCTTTCGGACCGACCAGCGCAACCAGAAGCGAGCCGCCACTCCAGACCGACGTAGCCGCCACTCGTCACCAGGCGGCAAATCCAACTTTCGTAAGAGCCAACAATGACGCCTCCCACCCATCCTGTCTTCCAGTCGGTGCAAGATTACAACTTTTTCTCCCAGCTTGGTTACAACTAACAAAGAACCCAGAAGTTCTCTCCATCATCAGACACGGCTTTCGTCCGAATTTTCTGTCAAAACCACCGCTCCTTCCTTCACCACCATGGGAATTCTCCCCACCGTCAACACCACAACTTTCGTTCGCAGTCTCAGAACTTCTACGGAAGGAGGCGATAAGGGAATGCCACAAGCCAAGCCCGGGCTTCTACAGCTCCATCTTCACTCGACCAAAGAAGTCAGGAGGCTCCCGGTTGATCTTCAACATGAAACCTCTCAACAGATACATCTCAAACGACCATTTCAAAATGGAAACCCTCGAATCCATCCGTCTTTCGTTCAAACAAAACGACTGGACAGTTTCGATAGACCTAGAAGACGCTTATCTCCATGTCCCACTCCATCCGACCATCACGCACCGCTTTCGGTTCATCTACGACCAAAAGGTCTACGAATTCCGTTGCCTTCCCTTCGGCCTGAATGCAGCCCCCAGAATTTTCACATTGATTCTCAAACCTATACTGGCTCACCTACACCAAAACGGAATCCAAGCCTACCTGGACGACTGGGCCCTCAACAACCCGGACCCTCTCACGCTACAACGAAACATAGACAAGACCATTTCTCTTCTAAACCAACTGGGCTTCGGAGTAAACTACTCAAAATCCCGCCTTATAGCAGCCCAAATCTTCACCTTCCTGGGAGCCGCCTTCGACCTCCACACAGCAAGAATTGCCCCCTCCCCGGACCGAATAGAAGCTCTCCTTCTCCACACCCGTCTCTTTCGGTCGAAACAAGTTTTTCTCCTCGGGAACTAAACTCCCTCATCAACTTCTACGGAAGGAGGCGATAAGGGAAACGCCCTGACACATCTGCAATGGCCAACCACCGAGCAATCAATCAGGACCACCCAGACGAGAAGTCCCCTTCAGTCCCGACTTTCCTCTGGATTCCCTCCTTTGGTGGTCAGATGTCACCAACCTCACGAACCACATCCCGAGCTGCTCCTCTTCACGGACGCTTCGAGAACTGGCTTGGGTGCCCATTTTGGCACGCAAGAAACCTCAGGCCTTTGGCCGTCAACCTGCACGGATCACATCAACTCCCTCGAGCTTCGGGCAATTTTACTCGCTCTACATCACTTCCTTCCCAAAATCTAGGAAAAAACAATACAAGTCCAGTCCGACAACACATCTGCCCTGGCCTACATAAGGAAAGAGGAGGAACGAAATCCAGATCACTTCACCACCTAACATCGGAAATATTCAACCTCTGCATACCGCACAACATCACACTCCTACCTCTCCACATCCCAGGCAACAGGAATGTGATTGCCGACTCCCTGTCACGCCAGAAACCTCCGACGGGAGAATGGTGCCTCAAGAAATCCATCTGCGAATCTCTCTTCACCATCTGGGGCACTCCGATGATAGACCTGTTCGCCACGAGGCACAATGCCAGACTTCCCCTCTACATAAGCCCGATTCCGGACGAAACAGCAGTAGCAGTAGACACCCTGACTTCCCCATGACAAAAGCTGTTTGCCTACCTCTTTCCCCCCTTCAAACTCCTCCCTCAAGTACTTCGAAAAGTACAAGAAAGCCAGAGATTGTTCCTGCTCATAGCCCCCCTCTGGCCATCGGCAGCATGGTTCCCACTACTTCTAGAACCGCTAGTCGACATTCCAAGAAGTCTTCCTCCTCAACCAGATCTTCTGTCCCAACAGAAAGGAACAAAGTTACACCCGAATGTATCCAACCTCAACCTACACGGGTGGCTACTATCATCAAACTCCTCAAAAAGGCTGGAATTCATCAAGAAGAGGCCGAACGTATCGCCTCAAAGGCTACAAGAGATTCCACTAATCGGATGTATGACAGCCACTGGTCAAAATGGATTCGTTGGTGTATCACAAAACAAGCTTATCCTATCAACCCACCTCTTCCCACCCTCCTAAACTTCTTCAGGGACTTGTTCAACATCGACAAACTCAAAGGCTCTACAATCCTAGTCTACCGTTCTGCTTTAAACACTGTCTTCAAAGCCGCCAACAACACGAACCTACTTGACGACTACCGAATCTCAGCCCTCCTTCGCTCATACGAAAATGAAAGACCCACTACCAGTAGGGATCGACCGATACAGATATACCGATACCGATTTTTAAAAAAAAAAGTCAATTGGTTAGAAAGTCAAACGCATACTTCATCATTATGAAACTGGTGTGCAAGAAAATTAAATGTCTAATTTTTTTTTCTCAGTGGTGGCAGATCCGCAAGTGTACCTTCGACTGTAAAAAAAAAACCCAGATTACACTGCAGATCGGCCTAATCCCAAGAAGCCCTGCCCTGATTCTGGCAATGCACACACGTTGAATTCACTAAGCTGCTGTGCAGATGACGTCATGGGATACAAGTGATGCTATGCACGAAAGGTTTCTCACAAGCTAGGTGGAGTAGCCAGCGTGCACGGAACTTGGTCGTATCGGCTAAAATATCGGTAAATAAGTACCGATACAGATCCGATACCGATACACACAAAATACCGATAATATCTGTAAATACCGATACCGATATTAATATCGGTCTATGAATCGATAACAGACTGGGACCTTTCACTCTTTCTCCAGTCCCTAATGGGCGAACCATATGAACCCTTACAGGACACCTCCCTTCACCTCATGACCCGCAAGACTGTCTTTCTCGTCACGTTAGCTGCCAGCCTTCGTTGTTCTGAAATCCAAGCCCTCTCAGTAGACCCTGTATACTGCATCTTTGGCCCCAACGTTTCCTCTGTCACCCTGTACCCAAGGTCAACATTCAGAGCTAAAACACCGAAACCAATCACCTTTCCAGCTCTAACCACCCTAGTTGGAAACGAACCGGAACGCCTTCTGTGTCCAGTCAGAGCCTTACGCTTCTACTTAGCCCGGACACGTCATGAAGACATCCAGCCGGCTAAAAATGGTTTCTTTGTGCCTAAAACATACTTAACCTAACTCCCGCCCTGCCTCCCCTCTCGAGTCACTGCCTGATATATTGAAAGTGAAATGAATGCCGATAGCGTGCACGCTGTTGCTTTTATAAGGGAGGACTGCCGCGCGCATGCGCGGTAGGGGACATGCAAGCAGGCGGCTGCGCACCGGATGAAACCTCCAGGGGAACATCACATTCGAGGAATGTAATACTAAATTATCAGGTTAAGTATGTTTTAGGCACAAAGAAACAATTTTTAGCTGGCTGGGGGACGGCAAAATGTTTTTTCTATTGCCTAAGGAAACTATAAACTACCTGTAAATACCCACCCAACCTCCTCTCTCAAGTCTCCATCATGGCTGACATATCGTGAGGAAAAGTAGATGGCTGGCTAATGCCATAACACCATTTATGGAGGGCCTGCACATGCTGGAACCGCGCATGCGCAGGTGGGTGACAGGCTGGGCGTATCGAGAGAGACCCCCCCCCCCCCCCAGGTAAAATTGGGCTTTTTCCACTGCACATTTTAAAAATTCTCGCAACAAATGTTATCGCTAAATTTTGCTTAATATCGCGTAAAGTACGGGTCCCTACCAATCGGGTATACTGTATATGAATTTCAATTAGGACATTGCCTGTAATTTCAAGAAGTAGGCTGAACTGCTCCCATTCAGTGTCTGGATATAATTAAACACGAGGCAACAACTGAACTTTTGCGGTATTTTATAAAATTGAATGGCTAAGTTAATTATATGCTGACATTTATTGGTAATGTAGTTAGTGCTATTATAAAGGTAGTGCACTTGTCTGTTATTAGGTACTTGGTGATAAGCGATGACTGGACTGAGCCTGAGCCACAGCCGTACAAAGATCCTGTAAGCTTTGTCGTTTTACTGCAAACTACTTTAGTGTAGCATACTTTATGTTAAAGGTATGATAGAACTTTTCTTTTCAAACAGGGTAATTTATACTACTGGTTGCTAGACCAGGATTGCTATGATCAATATAGCGTTCTGTACCAAGCTGGAAAGAAGACTAGCATTTACCTGAACAGTTTACCAGACCCCATTTGCTTAGAAGACAGAGATGTAAGATTTTACTACACATTGTTTTTGTGCCATGTGATAAGTAATGTTCGGATGTTAAAGCACGACATTGTGGTGCTCAGTTGACGTTTTAAGGCACAAATGTTTCTTGTGAAAAATAATATTTTAAAGAAAATATGACTACTTATGTTTCGGCTGAACAAAGCAAATAAAAAAAATTAAAAAGAAAATAAGAAAAAATAGGGACATTCTTTCGGCTGTTTATTGGTCAAAACAATGTTAAGCTTTTGCGTTGTTGGTTAGAAAACTTTACAAATTTCATGTTACAATGAGGTTAACCGTACTTTCTAATCTGCCAGATTGTGCCTCTTAACAACTACATTATTTTTATTAAAACTGTAGGTGAGCGTTGTATTATCTGAGAAATAGCTCATGACCTCATGAGCAGCAGCATCTGCAATTTGGTTAAAGGAAGCCACTAACGGATTCATCTGTGGTTTTCCAGCAATGTTTCTCATGCATTGTGTTTATCTGACAACCAGCCCATGGTGATTTTTAACAATTAGATAGATGAGTTACTTTTTAGCATTGCTTGCTCAATCTTGCTCAGTATTGAGTAGAACAACATTTTGGGTAACTTATTGTCGCTAATGAGTAGAGACCCGTGTTTTCCGCGAAAAGTTAATGACTATTTCCGCGATGCTTTCTGCAGCGAAAAAGTAACGATTCTGCGTCCAATTTTTGAAATTCTGTGACTCAAATTAAGTGTAAAAGTGAACCCATAATGCATTACTTTTTGGTATTTTGAAAAATGAGGCATCAAGTTGAATTACTTATTTGAAATTA
>JAHWFP010127074.1:43950-55611 GCA_023313725.1 Lithobius niger
AAAAATACATAATATACGAAGTCGCGGAAATTCTGCAATTGCAGAAAACACGTGTCTCTGCTAATGAGCATGGTGTGAAGGGTCCTGTTGCTCACGTGTACATAATCTTACTTTAATCACTTAAGTGTTCCCGCCTGATTATTTTTGGTAAATAAATAAAAAAAATTTGTCATACCTCCTCATCTTTGGAGCTTTGTTGCCCGGGAAACATTTGTTTTACCTTGTGTGGCCTGCCGCCTTGTATGGGTGAGTTCATACTGGAAAAAAAACTGGGTTATGCCAGAAAATATTTTAATTTTGGTATTGTAAAATGGTGGAGTTTATTGCCTGATGCCAGCAAATTAATGTTGGTATACTTGCTTCTTTTGTGTGCTTCTTGTAGGCTTGTTGTTACAGTGTAACTTAACACATCTTTTCACTTTAGTGTTACGAAAATATGCTAGAATTGTTTTGTAAGGTTTCAGTTGTTCGTGTTTTTTACCATGTTTAGCAGGGCGGGGGGGAGAGAATTGGGTTATTTAATTATCATTACTAGCCACATCGCTTGCGCTGTTATCGTTGTCTTGCTTTGCTCGAGAAGTCATCGTGTAGTGCTGTATCGGTTTCATTTTGTGCGAATCGGTTCGGTTTCTCTTACAAAGGAAGCCTCGGTATCCGTTACGATCTTGGTTTTCTTGTTCAAATGATGAAAGACATTTTTAAGTCATGAAAATAATCCCACATCCACGAGCGACGCTATGTTGACGTTTTCGCACGTGCGTCAGTTTTGATCTATTGTTTTGTCCAGGAACGCTGACACACCCTTGCATAAAATGTTGGAGTTACTGTATTTTTTGAAAATACTTTAATTTTAAAATTGTAATCGGTAAAATGTACTTATAATTTTTATTGGCATTTGTTTAATACAAAATACTTAAAACAAAACTTTTAAGTAGTGATTAAGGCTGTGACGGTGCCGATGCTGGTACCGGGACCGGCTGCTGGTACCGGTATCGGACCGGCACCGGGCTAAAAAGTACCGGAATCTGCTTATTTTTTCCAGCATCAGCATTTTCGAACATTAATATTATGACATCTTCTTCCCAACGCTAATAAAAATTGAGCAACTTTTAAATAAATAATCTGCTACGTCTTACTTTGGATTCGCGACGATCCAAATTAACGTTGAATGCTGCTAAAAATGCCTCCCGTAACGATTAGGCGTAACGGACTGTCCATGGATAAAACACAAGCAACCATTTTCTCAAGGTCACGGCAGGACCGCACTTCCAGCTCTCGCGAAAGTGGTTGGGTAAAATACTTTCATTCTCATTCAACATGTCGGAAGATTGCTCTTATTATTCCATCAATTAAAAAATTATTTTAGTCAAGGTAATTGTATAATTCAAACCAAAAATTATTCGAATTTCGTATCGAAGTGAAATTCTGCGGACAAAAACCGGAAATGAAATGACGCATCGGCGTTACATTAGGCCTAACTTAACATCGTGGTGTCGTTTTTCACTCTCGGTTTCGCAGTTTCCCGTGATAGTTAAGACTTCGACCGTTGTTTAGCTGCAGATTCCTGTAACATCTTAGGCAAAGAAAACGCATAATGCCACCAAAGACGTCAGGTATTTCGAAATATTTTGTGGTGTGCGACGAAAAAACAAATGCAAACTGTTTAACTCCGAAGTAGCGCGTGGAGGAAAAGATTCCCATTCGTACGGAGCAAGCAGTTTGCGTAACCGTTTAAAACAACACATGGTTTTATATGAATAGATAAAAAAAAAAAGCAATGTTTGTTTTTGTCTAAAAATAAAACAAATTAACTACAGTACGCAAAACGTTTTTTTCTTTTCTGTAGGCACATCTACCACAAAATGTGTAAAATTCATGAAAAAGGGGGGAAAAAAAGCTTCATCTCTCGTCGATTTTTCAACTTTGTTTCCCGAGAACCATTTTTTTTTTAACTTTGCATGGCCTAACGAGCCTGTAATATTTTGTACCTGTGTACCCAACAACCTACTTAGTAAATGTACATAGAATGTTTTAAATCTCCCCAGTAAACATGCACAAAATGTGTAGATTACATTCAGTGTGTTATTAGCCTACAAGATTTTTAGTAGCCTAGGTCTACAATAGTTTATGTATAGTCTATAAAGTATTTAATACAATATTTTTGAAGTTGTTTAATCTAAACTAAGACAGTATAGGCCTATATTTACAGTTACCACTGAAAAAAAAAATCAAATAATTTCTTTGAGCTATAAGGTGTTCGGCCAATAATTCTTTTGTAAAAATGTTAAGTAAGGTTTGTTACACCATTAAATTCTTGACATATTGACACGTTCTGTATTATTTATTAAGTTATCTTTCGATATCGGTATGGCATCGGTACATGACCAAAAGTACCGGTACCGGAATCGGGTAAACGAGCACCGGTATCGGGAAAAGTGGCACTGGCACAGCCTTAGTAGTGATCAATGCACCACTCCTGCTGACTTATTCGGGATTGGCAATCTGTAATCCACTGCACTAACCAAGGTGCCTACCGAGCGCGAAAGATGTAAACAACCACGTTACGTTTGGCGAAATATTTAACAATCCCACTTAGCTACCTTAAATACCTTTAGCGATTATATTTGGTGCTTATGTTTTTTGCTTAACAAAAACGTTGGCACAGTGTTGTTCAATTAAGCATTCACAAACGAGACGAAATTCCTCCCATTTGTTGTGGCAGTCACCATTATTGTCTGCTACTGCCATTTTGTACAAAGCCATCGATTAGTTAATATTATTTTTTTATTTATAAAAGACAATGATTTTTATTTATAAAAGACAATGAGTAGTTTTTTATGGTTAAACATCCCTGTAAAGATACACATACGTACGCAAAGATGCCTTTTAACTTATTCATATCTGCTTTAAAAAAAAAAAAAAGAAACGAACCGATTTTTTTAAAAACGTCTAATTTGGTTTCAGTTTATAAGTAAAAACCGAAACCGCGGTTCGGTTTCGGTTACCGACACAGCACTAGCATCGTGATGATATTTGTACACTAGACGGAATAGGCCATATGCCAGAAAAAATTAGTAATTCATTGTTCAGATTTGCACATACATCTATTTACATCACTCTTAACGTGCAAGTCACTTTTACTGAAGAGTGAGCAGACTCCGATTTTCGCTCTTCATCAGCAAACCCCCGGTTACCAAACCCCTTCCTCCCCCCCCCCCGCCCCCCAAAAAAAAAATAGTTTCTTTTAGGCCGGGAAAAAAAATAAGTTTGGTTCTCGGGCATTTCGAAAGTCAAAAAAGGACCAGGCCACCCGGCTTTTTATTTTATTATTTATTTTCAAAATGCTATGAAAATGCTCAACATTTTTCTTTAACTTTTAAGCAGTATGAACGTATATATACGTCCAAAAAAAATCATTCCAAACACAGTAACGACGTATATATACGTCGAAGCTTTGAAGGTAAACTATGGGTCGAAAAACGCAATTTTCCGTCAAAATATCGAAATGCGAAACGCTGAAATTCCTGACATGTTGTGCATCGATTGCTGTAAAAAAAAACCCCGTTGTTACCAATATCTACAATTTTATTAAAAAGCACTTTAGTTGAGTGTAGACTCACTAAAAACTGCAAAAATTTGTTTCTCATTCTTTTTTCCTAAGTCAAAAAGCAGAAAATTGGTCATTTTTAATCAGCGGTAGCGGTCGAAGGATTAGACTGGGCGCTGCCATCTTGTATTAGTTGGAAAGCTGGTATTCCCTTCAATCTAGGCCTCTCAACTTATTTTCTCGATGGCCGTTTGACATTGGCCAATCAGGCGAATTGTAGTAGGCCGTTTCTGGCCATTTGAAGCTAACTTTCCAAAGCATTTTAAAATCGCGTTCCGTTATTGGCTGGTTAGTACCACGTGACCGATTTGCGTGATCTCATTGGCTGATGCGCGATTTCAACATGGATGCCGCCGATCGCTTCGAATTTCACGTGAGCGCTTGAGAGCACTTGTGTTTTAGTTCGTCATTACAAATCACAAGAAAGATGATGTTTCACAGCATTAAAAAATTAAATCAGCAGCCACGATGCAAAACTAAAATGGAAATGGAGCGTATAAACCTTCACACTATTGCTTATCAGGTGGGAACAAGTTCGAACGACGATTTTTAGCCTAACGCTGACTTTCGGACGCGTTTTGTCAACACGGAGATTTTCGATTTCATTTGGCTACTGCCCGTAATTAAAAAAAAAAAAAACGGTTCTCCGACACTATTAAAGCCATTTGTCCGATTTTTTCTGTGCATTTTAATGAATATATGTTGCGTGCATGTAATAAGTTTGAAATAATTGTGTCCAATAGTTTTCGCAAGAATAAATATTTCGTTAGTCCCTCACTCCACGGGTAACGACGTAAGACGAATGAAATAAAAAGCCTTTGACCCGCATGATTTTTGGGGACCCGCCCGCGCCCGAGAACCGAACAATTTTTTTTTCCCAGCCTTATACAAAAGTGGATTTGGTCCCTTTTTCTGGCTCTTTGCAGTATTGCCGTAAGGTTGGTGGGCTCATTTACCATTTTGGGGTTTTGGTATGATTGAACTACTGATTAGAATAAGTCAAAATACCAACCTACTCTGGAAAACCTAAGATACTGAACACTAATAACCTATACTTTTAAAATATAAACATCGGTGATGGCTGTGGATCAATTATTTTCTCAAGGGGCAAATTCTGTAAACATGAAATATTAGGAAGGGTGAAGGTGGGGGCGTAAGAAATCCTGCCAGGATGTACAGAAATAATGACTTCTTTCTGAAAATACATTTGGACGTTGACTTGTCCTGAAGTGCAAGTCTAAATAATTTATTAAATTTGTGCCAAACACGTAGCCCTAAATTTAGTGAGGCGTGCAAAGTTAGAATTATTAAGCCTGAAAATGGCATTGAAAATCAAACTCCTGAGCCTGAAAATGGTCTGAACTTCAGGTTAGGTAAGGCCGTAGACCTGGAATGCGTATATGTTTGATATATGTTTATATGGTTGGTATATGTTTGATGTTGTAGACCTGGAATGCGTTGTATGTTTTAACGACTGAAACAAATTCTGCCATTTTGTCCAACACGATTTTGTCCAACATGTGTATTGCCTTAGCATTTCCAATATCAATTTTTTTATATTTTTGTGCACATGGACTCGGCTTACATTCTGAATTTATTTGCACAACTTGTTTTCATTGACATACATTTTATTTTACATAGCAATGGACAGAAACGTACGTCAGGTGGTCTCCACTTGGTACCTTCTTAGCCACTTTCCATCCACGAGGTATTGCCTTATGGGGAGGCGAGAAATTTGCCCAGTTGCTTAAGTTTGCCCACGCGGGAGTACAGTTCATAGATTTTTCACCGTGTGAAAAGTAAGTGTGGAATTTAGCCTCTTGTTCACAAAACAAAATGGAGAAGTGAGTGCCGGTTGTCACGTTATTGGTTTGTTTTCAGTTATCTGGTTACATTAAATCCAGTAATAGACACGAAGGATGATCCCCAGAGCCTAATAATGTGGGATATGAGAACAGGGTTAAGAAAACGAAGTTTTCATTTCGAGCATCCACCAATATGGCCTATATTCAAGTAAGTTGTCCTGCTTTGGTTATCTACTTATGTAATGACTACGGCTGAACCGAATCCCTGTGTCAGAATCGGAGCGAAGGGCTACGCTACGTCGCAGTATGGCTGGCTGTGTTGCAGTACGATTTATCATTCGTTTTTTGTTTCGTGATCTTCTTTTTGTGATAATTTTTGGACCTATTTAAATGTTCAAATACACCATTTGAACCATTTTTTCAAGAGCATTTTAATGGTGCTATTCTCAAGACAATAGATTGGGTCGTTCTCAATTTGTGTAACAAAAAACAAAATATTTACAATTTTTTTCTTTATGGTTTATTACCATTACTTTTTCCCGGTTGTCGGCGTTTAGAGCACTCTACCGATATCTGCTAGAGCCAAGCAAGCACAGCACCGCAGTGAATAATTAAAACTTTCATCTTTGTGTCTTAAATTAATTATAATTTTTATAATTTTATAAATACAATGAATTTAAAAATTTTTTTAACCCTTTTGAGTCAGAGCTACGATACATCGTTGCTCAAAAATAACGCCGAAAACGTCGGAGGAACGATACATGGTTCGCTCAGTTCTAGGCCCTGATTAAAAAAAAAATCTTATTGCTTACATCGGAGGTAACTCCGATTGAAGTAAGTATTTTCGAACTATATTTAAGGTTTATTTCGGTTTATTTAAATCAAATCATCTTTTTATTACCTTAAGTCGATGTTATTGTTGGCATCGTCGCCAAAATCGACGTGAAAATTTTGTTTGCTGAAAACAGCCCAAACGATCGTATCTCTGGAACTTCGCAACGTGCAGCCGCCATCTTGAGCGCGTTCGAGAGAGGGGATTCCCAATTTTCTAGTCCGCGAAAAATGATGTCATCAACTCCGTCACTGCCTGTATTCCTTGAATGAAAGGTGCCGTTTCAACGGCCCTTGTTCAAATTCTTCCCGATCGTGTGCTATCGCGTGTGCTGATTGGTTCGTTCGCGGCACGCGACCCGTCGGCCGTTCATTCGTGACGTCACGCGAAGCGAGTCAAGATCGTATTCATTGGCGCTAGCAGGAGCGCGTTCGCTTAATGCGGGCAGCCGGTCAATATAGCCGCTCAGGACGAAATGGTAGTGAGCTTTTAGCGATCGTAAATATTGGGGGAATAAAGCAACTTTAAACTATTTTTACGGTAATAAAACATAAAATAATGATTTCGGAAGTAATAACAGGCGTTGTGACGGAAGAATATCCAGTGGATGTTATCAGTCCGAGTACTGTAAGTTGAAACTTTCGTTAGCGCTGTTTACATAGTCGAACTTTAGGATTTTTTTTAAATAAAGAAAACGTAGGACGATGGTCCCAATTATATTTCTGTTCAATAATTTACAATATAATTATTACGTCTGCGAATTTTTATACGCCAAGACCGCATAGTTTTTTTCGTACAATTTATTTTCGTGAGCCATGCAACTTGTTTATGGCATCCATGTTGCGGCCATGGACTTTCTCGCTCGCAAATTGACAAAATGGCTCGGGCTCAAAAGGGTTAAGATCATCAACCCCCAGCATCACTATGCTGGATTTTTTATTTGCACATTTTTACTGCTGACCGGTGATGACCCTTGATGTTCCTGAGCTCCAAAACATTGTATTCTTGCAAAGAATGGTGCTGTCAAGTTACGCTAGTAATATTTTACAGTCACCCGAATTCTTTAAATAACTAAAGGTAAATAAGATAGTAAATAAAAGTTCTTCAAGTACTGAATAAAGGTTCATGTATTTGAATAAATAAATAATAGAAGCACATCGTTATGAATTGACCAAATTTTGGCCGGTTCTAGTACCGACTCGATTGTTGTCGTTGGCACCTGTACCGGTACTGCTAGTACCGGCCGGTACTCAGCTCCAGTACCAGCTCCGGTCGATCCCTACAGATACTGTCCGTCTCACTGCAGACTGCTTTTTGTTAGGGATCGACTGGACTGCCTACATGCCGGTACCACCGGCCCCGGTTCCTTGAGCAGCCGGTACCAGTTCCAGATCCATTCACCGGTGTTGTTTATAACCAACCACCTTTCAGTACTAGTAATCTAGGTCAAACAGTTTACGCACCATGTTAAACATTTTCACAAAACACTTTTATTTTCATTGCACAAGAAAAGTAGGCTACATTGTTAGTTAACAAAGGATATTCATGAAAGATAGCCTTTAAGTGGGGTTTCAAATAGGACCATAAAGTTTAAAGTTCTAAAACTTCAACACACGAGGTGGTTCACAAAAATGCATAACCTGAAATTTTTGGAAATTTTTTTAATAAACGTGCAAAAGGAACCATTTTTCTGAATAGAAAATCCATTTCTGATTCCGAAAAAGTGCGTCCTATTTTCAGTACATTTTTTAAAATGGTCGACATTCTTTCGGTTGCACAGTACCGATGATGCACCGAGCAAAAGCTGAATATTTTTGTTTTCAAAGTTCTATTTTAAAACTTTCGAAAATAGATCCACTTTTTTCGTAATCAGAAATGGATTTTGGATTTCGGACAAATTTTCATGTTGTGCTGTTTTTTATGGACAACGCTTTACTATGCTTACGTATCGTTTTTTTCTTTGGTTTTGAGCCATATTAATAGCGGGAAAGAATAACAAAGTTCGACAAGCACGATGCACGTGTTTTGGTCGTATCACTGAGTAACCTTGTATGGGTCTTAACACTAGCTCAATATTGTGCTTCCGCGTTGACGCAAAGGCTGGCGACGCGAACTTATGAACTGACTGGCGTCCCATGCAATCGAAGTACCGCACATAAAAAAATATTAAATTTATTTAATCTCAATCAAATCAAACTAACGAATTAAGGAAGGAAAATATATTTATTTATAATTTTATTTGGCATCAGTTGTGTTCCGGTTGAACGTGAAAACCGTTGAATGAATGGCGAATTAGCTGCAGATTGAAACCAATATGGCGACGCTGTTCATCAACCACGCCGCTACCGTAGCTCTGTCAATACGAAGCAGCAAACAAAATATTCCCGGTTGAAGGGGTAAATCAACACACATTCATATTCAAATTAAAGTTTATTGCGAACTAAAATTTATTACGAAGATACTTTATTTAATTTTTTTTTATCGCGTATCGATTGCAGCGATAATTGCCGGTCATATGACCGGCAGCTGAAAGTTGGAGTCAGTCCAGTCGTGGCCGGTGTACCCAAAACCGGCCGGTCCAAAAGATCTGGACCTGGTCCGGTCGATCCCTACTTTTTGTTTTTGAATTGCTTGTCACGGACCGGCTTAAAATATTCTGCTTCCGGGGATCGGATCGTTTGCCAAAATGTGTGTTATCGGTAAATTTACAGAAATATCGATAACACTGGAGCTGTAGGGGATTTTGATATGCGGTTCACGGCGTTTTGCTCAGGAAATCACTTAGTATCTTCCTAGCTATATTTTAACTGTTGGTTACTATTAAGGCTCGGCTGATACCAACTTTCACCGATCGATGCGATGCTTTCTTCACCGATACCAGTGCCAATACTCGAGTGCATTGCGCCCAGTGAAGTTAACCCTTTTAGGCCTACGCCATTTTTTCAATTCTCGTGCGAAAAAGCCTATGGCTGCAACATGGCTGCCATGAACAAGTTGCATTCCTCACGAAAATTAATTGTAATAAAAAAACTATGCGGTCTAGGAGTATAAAAATTCGCAGACGTAATAATTATATTGTAAATTATTGACCAGAAATATAATTGGGACCATCGTCCTACGTTTTCATTATTTAAAAAAATCCTGAAGTTCGACTACGTGAACAGCGATAACGAACGTTTCAACTTACAGTACTCAGAATGATAACATCCACTCGATATTCTTCCGTCACAACGCGTGTTATTACTTCCGATATCATTATTTTATGCTTTATTACCGTAAAAATAGTTTAAAGTTGCTTTATTTCTTCGAGATTCACGATAGATTACAGCTCTCTACCAAATCGTTACCGGACGCCATAACGACCGGCTGCCCGCAATGCGACGCGCTGCTGCTGGCGCCAAGGATGCTTCCATATATATTTCATATGGTTTGGCAATATGCTCTGTTTGCAATGCTACTGCCGGGGGCTCCACCAGTTCCGCTCACACGATGGCGCCAGCAGCAAGTTAAAGTTAGCGGCGGCGCCGAATTAGTATTGCGGTGATAAGGGAAAGGCTGCGCCGATTGCTTGTTTCGTGCTAGGATTCAAAACGTTTGTTAACAGAACAAATTCCTTTGAAGAAGATTCGTGCAACACTATAGGCTTAACGTCTGGATACGAGATATCTCACGAAATGATCGGGAGTTGACAAAAAAAAGACGTTGATTTGGAGCCTCACTTTGCACCGGTTAGTTCTACTTGGTTCTATCAGGAGCCTATAGAAAACAACTAGGAGCGTGTCTCGGTAACTTCCACTACAGTGTTAAGTCAGGAGCGGCTACAGTAGTGTACAAATTTGTTATCAGAGGTCACCACCTGCACGAGATGATGAGAGGTGTGCGTCACGTTCTCAATGTTAATTTTCAGTCCTTTGTTTTTAAACAATAAGTGTTTAACATGGAAACAATACCAAAGTAATAATAAAAAAACTAAACAAACACATAATCAGTTGTTTTTAAGTTGCTCTAACCAACAATAAAATAGAGCGTTGCTTTCGTAGCACACGTCTGCCTCGCGTGCTAAGTTCAGTTTCGATTTTAGACAACTTGGCGCAGGCGCAGTATTGTTGCTCCTTCTGGCGTTAGAATTTCGTACTAAAATAAACGCTTCTAACATAGACCAGCCACACACGCTCCTAGTTTTCTATAGGCTCCTGGTTCTATGTATGTCCACAAACTAGCGGTAGCATTGGAATGCACGCACGCATCTGACAAACACTCTCAATGTATTAACTACGTTTTTTGTTAATCCTAGATTTACACCCGCTTCAGGCGGACACGTGTTAATTTAAGTATGACCAGTTTTCGCCTCGCCGTGATTTGATTGTCGAAAGTAATAGAACTGCCGAAATCACAAGACGGCAACTGTCGATTTAACAGTTGGCGTAGTCTAACAGTTTTTCGTGGAGTTATGTGCAAAGACCTTGGAATAGTAGTAGTATAGTTAATTTTAGACACGTGGGGCTAAACTCTTCTTATTTTTGCTTTATTTATACTAATTAAAAAAATTAAACGTGTTTAATTCAATATTTCACAATTATTTTGTTTGTTTGGCTTTTGGGCAGCTGAATTTGGATGGCTTGCCTGCGTTACTTGTTGTTGCCTAGCAACCAGTAGGCGAGAATGCGAATGACGCGTTGCGAACCTTGTTTTCAAATCGTTTTTAAAAATACTTGTAATGGAGTAAACATTTTCTTACTTCACTACGTTATGAGAGGAACCATAAATTATTTTTCTTCATTGTTAAAATTATTTTATTTGCTTTACGTAGCCGTAACAACGTCTCGAAACGAGACCGTATCACATCATGCCCATTGAATTCAATGCTAATGCACCGACGAGCTCGACCGATCGTGATCGCAGCGCCACTAGCGACTGGAACTGTCCGTGCCCCAAGCTCGTAGCATAGCACTGCCTAACCATATGAAATATATATGGAAGCATCCTTGCTGGCGCCAATGGCTGCGACCTTGACTCGCTTCGCGTGACGTCACTCGCGAACGGCCGAAGAGTCACGTGCCGCGAACAAGCCAATCAGCGCTCGCGAAAGCTCGCGAGGCCGAAGCGTTTGAACAACGGTCGTTGAAACAGGACATTTCATTGGAAGAATACAGGCAGTGATGTTGGAGTTGATGACGTCATTTTTCGCGGGCCAGAAAATTGGGAATTCCCTCTCTCGAACGCGACCAAGATGGCGGCTGTATGTTGCGTCGTTCCGGCGATACGATCGTTTGAACCAAGGGCTATTTTCAGCAAATAAACGCAATTTCACGTCCATTTTGGCGACGATGCCAACAATAACATTGACTTAAGGTAATAAACAGATGATATTAAATTAAATTAACCTAAATAAACCGAAAATATACGTTCCAAATTAC